>SNQJ01S0086335.1:0-15690 GCA_010110895.2 Picea sitchensis | reverse complement strand
CATGTGACTATTCAACCTTTAGGTGTTGGTTAGAAAATGAGCCCCTATACAATCCATGGCTCATTTGTGGGGATTTTAACATGTTTGCATTTTTAGAAGACAAAGAATGTTTCCTCTGTGATTGTTGTTTGGGGAGAAAGAAGATTTAATTACACTAAAAACCTACCATGTGTGTTATATGGCCCTAATCAAAATCAATGGTAGGACTCTACTAAGATGTGGTTTACTTGGATGAATTTTAGAAAGAGATAGATAAAATTGACCAAATGCTTGATAGGGTTTTTCTTTTAGAAAAAATATTTTTCTATTTCCATTTTAATGGTGGTTGACCATTTCATGTGGATAGTAGTTCCACTCTGTTACACTATAGACCTATTTGGATTGTGTAGAAAATAGTAGTTGATAAACATAGGCAAGAGAAGCAATGCTAACATATTCTTAAGAAAAATTGAAAATAAACAATGTGTTGATAGTGTAAGGATCCTATTCTCCCTAACCCCCTAAGTAGATATATAGGTTGCTATGTATTTCTATGTATGGAGGCCATCTCTCGTAAACAAGGCCCATGTAGTAGTGTGAAAGCAATAAATGTAAGAAGGCTTACTATAAGGTTCTGCCTACCAAAAAGTTCCTTCTCTAGAATGTTCCTAGGAGGTAAATAATACTATATAAAGAAGTAGAAGCAATGTAATGAGATGTCTTGTGAAATTATTTGTAATCGAAGCTCTATTTAATGGGAGCCCCCCCCTCGAAGAGGTGAGTGAACATTTCTTCCACTAATAAAGGTATAATATTTTGGTTCTATTATAGTTCTTTATTTAGTTATTGTTGTTGCAATATGTTTTTTCTACAGTAAATCTGGGTAAAATCTATTATTTATGCTCTATATATTTCAATTTTTTAATAAAGAACACCACAAGTGGTATCAAAGCACTTTCTTGAGCACATATTTTAGAGCAATTTTTTTTTAAACTAGAGACATTTTTCGACATTTATAAATAACATGGTGATCTATTGTTTAGTGGGTAAAACTAGGATAGGGAAACATACAGACATAAATTACAAGAGGTTTCTCCTAGTTGGAAACCCTTGTAACCCCTATTGGTACCCATTCAAGTAGTATTGCATCAGACAACACATGTATACAAAGTTTCACTTCCACATATCATCGAGTATATCAGAATTTCTCTAGGTTTCCTAAAACCAGTTTTAGATCATACAATCCACTATCTAGTTTCTATGGTGGCACCGAGAACAACACTCAAGAATATTACTTTATCATACCCAAGTAATTGGGTAGTACGACTAAGGGTACATTCGATCCTCCTTAGTGAGAGCTTTGAGAAAATGGGTTGAGTATTACTGTTAGACCCCACAAATATATCAAAGATTTATAGCATGTGTCATTTCCTTGTCCTTTGGAGCCTTGAAGCCCTACTCCTTGTTGCGAGTCCTAAACACTCTTACAAAAGGGGATGTCTTGAAAATTTACACATTCAGTCACTAGAAACCTTTCTTCCTTCTACTAGTCAACGAAATTCCTACATAAGCTATAGTATTGAGAATCTGATCATTATGTCAGCCCAACATTAATTAGGTGGGAGTATAGCTATGCATGAATATTAAAAAAAAAGAACTAAGTGCTCACCACACCCTTAATTGGGACCCATATCAATAGATTTCTTATGTCGCGTTGATCATCGTGGTACTGTTATCCAATAACCCTTTTTTGGTGGACCTGCTCGCCCCATTACCCAATAACTATCTCAATAAACCTATAAAGCAACATTGATCACATTCGTACCACTCTACATTAACCTTGTTCTTGTGAACCCAAATCCCTATGGCTACCAAAATCCATGATCTCACCAACTGAGTCTCCACCTTGGAAACTCTATGTGAGGAGTTACAAAACCAACTAGGTCATACCCACTCCTGTACTGAGAAACAGTTTGCTTTCATCAATGCCAAGTTCAACAAACTAGACTTAGCCCCAAAACAACTGGCCCAACTCATGACAATGTACAATCAATTCATGTAACAACAATCTCAACAGAGGGAGTTGAATCATCCAATCCCATGGGTCCTAACTCTTGCCAAATTCTTCATAATCTTATGACTCACAAACGACATCAACTCCCTAAAGTGGATAGAAACAAATTTGATGGATCTAACTCCATGGGCTAGGTCACTCAAATGGAACATTATTTTCCCTTGCATGGGTATCATTGATGACTTAATGAAACTTCATGTGGCTCCATAGGCTAGGTCACTCAAATGGAACATTATTTTTCCCTTCATGGTATCATTGATGACTTAATGAAACTTCATGTGGGTGTCTTATATTTAGATCCTGAATGTTGGCAATGTTGGAAATGACATAAGAACTCCCATAAAAGCTATATTGCTTGGACACAATTTATCATGGACCTTTATGAATCTTTTGAACAAAACACTCATTATTTAGACCACCTAAGCAAGATTAAACAATTTGGTATAGTTGAAGAGTTCATCTCTACCTTTCAATCCATTTGGTATAAATGAACCTGTTGTTTAGTTCAATCCAACATTATCAATCTTAATCAACATTTCTTATTTCAAGGATATAAATGAAAATCTTAATCAACATTGATTTTCTCAAGTGTACAAGTTTATACGGCTATGAATATCCACCTTGATACAACATTCAAGGGCACGTGGGTGGTGTATAGGTAGTTTAATTTGAATAATTGATGGATCACACGATTTATACAAGTGTACAAGTTTATAAGGATGTGAATATCCACCTCGATACACAACATTCAAGGCCAGGTGGTGTATAGGTCGTTGAATTTGAATAAGTGATGTATCCCATTGTTTATACAACACCCATTGACCCATTGAAGCATTCAATATTATTTAATTGGATTCAATATTATTTAACTGGATGAATAATGTTAACATTTTATAAATTAAAATTAAAATTCATAAATAAGAATAAAATTATTAATACCTAGTGAATTCATTTATACTTTGAAAGCACCAGAGTTATGGACAGTTTGCATGGACTGCATAAGCAAAAACACATGGTTGGTTGATGGCTCTACACACAAGTAGATAAAGTTGGAAGAAGCCGAACAGATGAATTACTCCAGATGAATTACTTCATGTCATGTGTTGTCCTTGCCGGCACATAGACAAAGAATCATCATAGCCTCCACTCCACCTCATTTTAATCAGTAGATCTGAGAGGATGCTTTAAAATAAAGCAAAAGTAAGAGAATAACCTTTGAGAAAATTGATCTGAGAGGATCAAAAGTAATGCCCTCCTCTTTATATTGGTTTTTTTATTCTTATTGTGATAGTTTATGACATCATTTTCATGTAGGATCTATTATGGATTACTTTGTTGGGAGGGTGCCTCTTGAGGCAATGATCCAAGGATGGATTGGATATTGGATTGGATTAGAGAAGTGTGGGAAACTCATTGGTGGCATTGTAACCATACATGTACTGTGATAAAAGACTTTTTCATGTTTCAACTTCTTGGCCTAGCTTGTGTGTATAGGAGATCTTGCAAAGAAAGAGATTGAGGGGTCTACAAAAATATCATTATTGTTTTTTATGCATGGTCTTAAGACTTTTTGGTTGATAAATTTGCTTAGCAATCATGTCTTGTTTAATTTTAATCCCTCGACCTCCTAATGCAACTATGGATGGATCTAGAATGTATATTTTCCCCTCTAGGGTTGTTCATCTTCCATGAACATGAAATTTTCTTTAACCCATGACCTCAACACCACATTTGTGTTAGGGTTAACCTTTCCAATGAGCTCAAAGGGATCTTTGCACATGTCCATATAGGATATTAGGGTCTTGTACATTAACCTGCCCAATACTTGCTTTTTTTGTTAAAGCCTAAACATTGCAATTAGGACTACCTGCTTTTGTCACAAGATGACTTAGACTTTTCCCTAGCCACCCAAGCCCCCATGATGTCAAGTGCTTCCTAGGAAACCAATGTAGGTGAAGGTGTTTAAGCTCAGGTTGTAAAGAAGAACAAAGGTTAACAAGTGACAAGATTCAAGTCACTAAGGGGCCCAACCATGGATGGTTTCTGACGTTAATGGCTAGCAAGCCTTCCTCTAGCCCGGTGCAACATGGGGGTGGAAATCGTAGAGCTCAATCTCCTCCAAAACTTTTCCATTCTCGAGAAAAGGACATTGTATTTCATGTTGATGGCCAACCAAATTGGTTGAAACAAATTTCCCTCCAATATTTTTGAGTGAGTTGTAATGTCGCAAACAACCCTTTTATCCTCTATGTGATCTCGAGTGAAATGAGCTAGAGATGCAAGGTGATGCAATTTTTTAGTGAAAGTGACCTCTTGGAATGCTCGATCCTTGAACAACTTTAGCAAAAAACACACTATATACAAAGTGTTATATTCTATTGGTGGGACATATCTTATTTGTCTACAAGAAATTGAAATTTGAGGTTTTATGTTGCATATGGTTGTATATGTTATTTGTCTTGGATTTTCATTATGATGGGAAACGTGGTCTTGTGTTCATCTCTTCGCAATTAGCTAGTGTCATCATTGATTGGGGTCTAACCCATTTCATAGACTTGTATGAGTGATATTGAATATTGATGGTTGGTTGTTGGTCTCAGCTAATATATATGATTCTAATGATTCATGTGATTATGCAACCTTTTGGTGTTGGTTAGCAAATGAGCCCCTATACAACCCATGGCTCATTTGTGGGGATTTTAATATGGTTGCATTTTTAGAAGACAAAGAAGGCATGTTTCCTTTGTGCTTGTTGTTTGGGGAGAAAGAATATTTAATTACACTAAAAACCTACCATGTAGTCTATATGACCCTAATCAAAATCAATGGTAGGACTCTACTAAGATAAGGTTTACTTGGATGAATTTTAGAAAGAGATAGATAAAATTGACCAAATGCTTGATAGGGTTTTTCTTTTAGAGAAAATATTTTTCTATTTCCATTTTGATAGTGGTTGACCATTTCATGTGGATAGTAGTGCCACTATGTTACACCATAGACCCATTTGGATTCTGTAGAAAATAATAGTTGATAAATATATGCAAGAAAAGCAATGCAAACATATTCTTAAGAAAAAATTAAAATAAACAATGTGTTGATAGTGTAAGGTTCATATTCTCCCTAACCCCCTAAGTAGATCGATAGGTTGTTATGTATTTCTATGTATGGAGGCCATCTCTGGAAAATAAGGCCCATGTAGTAGTGTGAAAGCAATAAATGTAAGAAGGCTTACTATAAGGTTTTGCCTACTAGAAAGTTCCTTCTCTAGAATGTTCCTATGAGTTAAATAGTACTATATAAAGAAGTAGAAGGAATGTAATGGGATGTCTTGTGAAGTTAATTGTAATCGAAGCTCTATTTGATGGGAGGCCCCCCCCTCAAAGAGGTGAGTGAACATTTATTCTAGTAATAAAGGTATAATATTTTGGTTCTATTATAGTCCTTTATTTGGTTATTTTTGTTGTAATATGTTTTTTCTACAGTAAATATGAGTAAAATCTATTATTTATGCTCTATATATTTCATTTTTTTAATAAAGAACACCACAAGTGGTATCAAAGAACTTTCTTGAGTACATATTTTAGAGCAAATTGTTTTAAAACTAGAGACATTTTTTGACATTTATAAATAACATGGTGATATATTGTTTAGTGGGTAAAACTAGGATAGGGGAAACATACACACATGAAATACAAGAGGTTTCTCCTATTTGGGAACCCTTGTAACCCCTATTGTTACCCCTTCAAGTAGTATTGCATCAGACAACACATGTATACAAAGTTTCACATCCACATATCATCGAGTATATTAGAATTCTCTAGGTTTCCTAAAACAAGTTTTAGATAAGTCAATCCATTATCTAGTTTCTATAGTGGCACTAAGAACAACACTCAATAATATTGCTCTATCATACCCAAGTAATTGGGTAGTACGACTAAGGGTACATTTGATCCTCCATAGTTAGAGCCTTGAGAAAATGGGTTGAGTACTACTCTTAGAACCCATACATATATAAAAGAGCTATAACACATGGCACTCCCTTGTCCTTTGGACCCTTGAAGTCCTACTCCTTGTTGTCAGTCTTAGACACTCTTACAAAAGGGGATGTCTTGAACATTTACACATTCAGTCACTAAAAACCTTGCTTCCTGCTACTAGTCAACGAAATCCCTACATAAGCTATAGTATTGAGAATTTGATCATTATGTCAGCGTAGCATTATTTAGGTGGGAGTATAGCTCCGCATGAGTATTAAAAAAAGAGAACTAAGTCCTCACCACACCCTTAATTCGGATCTATCTCAATAGATTCCTTATGTCATGTTGATCATCATGGTACCATTATCCAATAACTCTTTTTTGGTGGACCTGCTCACCCCATTACCCAATAACGATCTCAATAATCCTAGAAACAAAAATTGATCACATTCGTACCACTCTCCATTAACCTTGTTCTTGTGAACCCAAATCCCTATGGCTACCAAAAGCCATGATCTCACCAAATGAGTCTCCACCTTGGAAACTGATGCAGGTGGATATTGGTGGCCACCCACCTTTTCCAAATGGCTCAAAATAGTTTTCTGACAATTTTGGCAATTTACTATTTTTAGCAGTTTTAAACTTCCGTGGCCATTTTGAGGGCCTAAATGAAGGTTTTTAGGGATAGAGTTTCACATTGATATTAAAATGAATTATCGAGCCCCAAAAATGAATCTCCTTGATGATACCTTTCCAACGAGCTATCATACGCCTAAAACGGAGATCGTATGCAAAAGTTATGACCCCATGAAGTTTATGTACTAACTTACCCAAATGAGGCCCCGACCCACATGACTTTTGGTGCTTCATCTCCTAGGGTTAGGTTTCTGGATGTCTAGGGTTTTGGCATTTTGGTTTATTGTAAAAAGGCCTTCAGAGCCTCATTGTAATCATATTCTTGCAAATGCGAGTACCCGTCACATCTCTTCTCAGAGATAAGATGTCATCGTTCTAGGCTCTAGCGAGTCTTTCACTCTATATTTTTACAGTCTCTGTACATTTATTTCATTGATATAAATCATGTATTACTGTATGCCCGTGTTTATGGTTTCATCTATGATACATTTCTATTATATTATTGTAAATCTGTGATATATCTGTGCATTTATTTATTATATCTCCGCTCTCATTTCATGCCAAAAATAATCTGGATCAAAAACTCTATGTGAGGAGTTACAAAACCAACTAGGTCATACCCACTCCTCTATTGAGCAAAAGTTTGCTTTCATCAATGCCAAGCTCAACAAACTAGACTTAGGCCCAAAACAACTGGCCCAACTCATGATAATGTACAATCAATTAATGTAACAACAATCTCAACAGAGGGAGTTGAATCATCCAATCCCATGGGTCCTAGCTCTTACCAATTTCTTCACGATATTATGACTCGCACACAGAATCAACTCCCTAAAGTGGATATAAAAATTTTTGATGCCTCTGACCCCATAGGCTAGGTCACTCAAATGGAACATTATTTTTCCCTTCATGGTATCATTGATGACTTAATGAAACTTCATGTGGGTGTCTTATATTTAGATCATGAATGTTGGCAATGTTGGAAATGGCATAATAACTCCCATAGGGGCTATATTTCTAGGACATAAGCAATATACGACCTTTATGAAACTTTTGAACCAGACACTCATTATTTAGGCCACCTAACCAAGCTTAAACAATTTGGTATAGTTGAAGAGTTCATCTCTACCTTTCGAGCAATTTTATTTCCTCACCAAAGGCATGTCATATACGTTCTTAAGGGAATGCTTTTATCAATGGTTTGAAGGAAGAGATATGTTCTCAAGTCTTAATGGATCACCCTACTAATTGGTTAGAAGATGGTCAAAGAGCCAGGGAATCCCAAAAGGTTGTGAATGCCCAAATAAAAACCATCCTTTATTTCTCATCCTCATGCCACCAATCCCTCTCCTTCCTATCCTCTCGAGATCCAAAATTTAACCTGTGCTAAAATGGTGGAGCACCAACTTAAAGGTCTCTACTACAATTATGATGATAAATATTTTATTGAGCATAAATGTAAAGAGAAAAAATTATGTATGGCCATTTCAGAGAATGTTTCGAACAAAACATTTGAAGTTATTCCTCATGAACCTCTACCTCCACCAGCTAAAGACTTTCCTCCCTCCTATGGGACAAATGCGGAACCCCAAATCTCCCTGCATGCCTTGACTATTATTTTGGCTCCCCAAACCCTTAAATTAATTGGCTAGTTAACATCGTAAATTCATTTTCTTAATTGACAACAATAGCACACATAATTTTATTCATGGATAGGTAGCCCAAGAAACACACTTCTATATCCATGTTGTAAATGAATTCCATATAAAGAATTCTAATGGAGGTTCCATGAAATCTGGGGTTCATTGTGAAAATGTATATCTTCAAATGGGTGATTATTCCTTGAAAACCCACATGTTTTCTATCGAAATGGGTGGTCATGGCGTTGTTTTGGGTGTTGAATAGTTAAGGACATTAGGCCCCATCACACTACTACATATGGTGTTGAAGTCCAACGGGGTGTTTTGACGTTACGGACAAAATCCACTTTATTGTCAGACGTTACTCACTATTTCTCAAACTTTTGTTACATTTTTTTCTTGGTCCCCTGATGTTCATTGGACCTACGATGTATTCAGTATTCGTCGGCCAACTGACTCGTCTTTGACGGTTTTCAGGACCATTGACATCACCATCGTGACCACCATTACCCGATGGCCTACCACTATGGCATTGCCATGTTAGCAAAGTTTTGTCTCGTGGGTGCATTTGACACCTAATTGGGCCTTAAATATGCTAGCTAGGGAGTTAAAAATGCTCGTTAGTGGATTATTATGCCCATGTTGTCTCGATCGAGACATTAATTATGCTTGCTACGGGGGATAAAAATGTTTGGTATGGGCTTATTATGCCTGCTCTATTTGAAGACGTCAATTAATCATGAATGGACAAGAGATATGGTTGGAAAGTACAAGGATTAATGGATGAACATAGTACAAATTAGAATTTTGCATGATGTGGGCAGGCTGGACAATATAACTTGACCCAAATTAGTTGTGTTTTTAGATAGATCATAGGCTATGAGGGAATTTCAAGTCAGATGTTAGATAATGTGACCACTGAAGTCATATCATGGTTGGTCTTGACTAGTACTACCATGTCCTAAAGTTGCCACTTTCTATAGCGAAGGGACAATAGTCCATGGAATAATAAGTATCTCATTGAGTGGTTAATTCTGTATAATCCGAGTGCCCCAAGGGTTTCTCGGGACGTTGAATCCATTTATGCATTCATAAATGCAAGCTAAACAACATGAAATTGTGATTTTTCCTAGATTTAGATCATCGGATTCAAGTGAAAAATGCTATATAAACGTAGAACATTTAGACTAGGCCATCATGGGGGAAACTTGGGAAGGATTCAAGTGGTTGGCTTAGAGTTCATAGTACTACACCCGTATGAAAATGGTTCTAGGTCAATCAAGAAGAAGCATGTAAAATCAACATTGATAGTCCAAGAGGCCACAAGATAGAGAAAGGGGGAGTCTCCAACAACAATGGGAGGACCAAAGGAAATGGATCACATATTGAGGGGAGGAATCGATGATGCCAACAATTTCAATGGAATGTGATAGTACAAGGAGACGAGAGATAAAGTAGTTTGCCAGAAGGAATATGTCCGGGTTGGTCGAGCCAAATGGATGTTGAAGGTGTTTGACCCAATTATAAGATACCGCGACAATTGTTTAGTAACAAGAACATAAGAATTGGTAATCATATACCTTGTTTGTATCAATCTTGTCTATCCCCACCATAATATTCTGCCTCAAGCGTGTCCCCAATACTTCCCCTGCTCTCTTCCCTCCTAGTGGTGCACCCTCCATATCCATACTTCATTTTGTATATTCCATTAGACCCTTTGGTGCACTACAAATTTTGGAACCCATTCGCATTTTAAGTTACTTCAGTACCACCCCATAGTGTGAAGTTGATGACTGGATAAATTACCCTTTTGAGTATCAATTGCAGCAGATGACTGGCTACAACAAGGCATAGTGTTCCTCAAATACTAAGCATCATCTTAAAGCTATAACAATTGGCTCGAGGACATGTGAATACATGTAAAGTTAGTTATAATCCACTTTTGTAAGCGATCTATGGGTCACGATGGTCCCCATGGGTAACATAATATATAAGGTTGTAATAATTGGCTCGAGGACCTGTGAATACATGTAAAGTTAGTTTTGATCCAATTATGTAAGCGACCTATGGGTCATGGTGGTCCCCATGGGGAACATAATATATAAGTTTGTAAGTAGAGAGATAGCAAAGGAGAGTCTTGTTAGAGATTCCTCATGAGGAATCTTCGGAGAGGATAAAGTTGTAGAATATGTATTACAATTTGCTCATTTTTGTAATGGATATTGTATTTGTGATGTCTATCATGTAAACATACTTTTATATTTATGAGGAATTAATAGAAGATAAAGTAATACTTTTGACTCACACTTGTCTTATATGTGATGTTGTTTGTGTTCTTTAGTGATTATATGCAATCTTTAATTGATCTTTTTAATAATGTCTGAATCTACCAACAAGAAATATTTATATTTATATTGGAAATGAAATACACATTGGCAATGTCCCTTCTACTTTTAACGTTAGCAGACATTTCCTTTATATATTGCCTCTATCAGATAAGATTATAGCCTATGCTTATGATTTCGACTCTTACAATAATCCTTATACATGTCACTCTTTAAACAAATAGTTCCACAGTTTCATATTGATGTTGAGACAAAACCATGAGACAAACTCTCTCCAACTTTACATAAACAAAAATTAAATCAAGACCAAAAATCCATTCAACAAAAAAGATGTAAGAGAATCAAATATGTAGGAGTATGGTCCTTAATCTCAAGAAAAAGAAAACAAATTCCTCCAAAGTGAGTGCTCCCTTTGATAATTGATCAGCTTTGTGGTTGAATTCTCTGTAAACATGAGCAAAGGACACCTATTCAAAAACTATTTTCTTTTCCATAATCCTATTGAAAATAGGCCCCAACTCCAAGTTATAAATGTTACTTTTACCATTTCCCAAGTCCATCAGAAGTTTGAAGTCACCAAAGACTTGTAGCCTCTTAACTCGCATGTCCACTACAACCTTATTAGGATCCAGAGAGCATATAGTTATGCTCTATTGTTTGTGCCCAAACCTGCCCAATGTTGTATTATACCTTAGATTTGAGTTGTGCAAGTTGTTGGGGATGTGATTAATCATGGTATACCAGTTTATGTTTTTTATTTTGCAATTGCAAGTTTAAAAAGGGTGGTTGTGCAAATGAGGCAAAGTTTTCCTTATAATTTGCAAGGTCTAAACTTTGCTAAGTGACAAATGAAAATGCACGCTCAAGCTTCCCTGTAACTCCAAAATTTGTTTTATAAGTTTTAAGATGGAGTTACATAAATGGTAAATTTACCTATATATCTAAAGTTCAGTTGAAGAACATGAGAGGTTTCTTTCATGCACCCAGAATTGGGATTTCATGTAAATTTGAAGGGAAAATTTCCCCAGCCTCAAATGCAAGCCCTAGTCTCAATCTTGAGCTAAATTTAGTGGTTCATCTTGCATAAGTTGTAGTTTGTGATTTTACACTTGCCTATAAACTTATATTGGAATTTTCATACATAAGCCTACTTGATGTGCATAAAGGCTAAGAATTGCATTGTAAAACCAAAGGGCCAAATTGTTAAAGTTGGTTATATTAAACTGCACGACCAAAGTTAGCTAAGGATTAATAATTTGGGATTTAAGTTGTAAATTGATCATTCCAATATGTATAACATGTTAGTACAATTAGTAGTTCATTTACACTCCAAAAAGGATGATTCCTATGCACAAAGATTCACGAAATTTTGATGAATCAAAGGATGGTGGGTTATGAGAGAAACCAAGGTCAGTTTATCATTTTCAGACATAACATACTCTTCAGTGCAAAAATAGGCAAGATATGCATAGTAAAACCCTCGAAATGCAAAAATTGTTTGTAAAAAGTAACCCAATGTTGTATTATACCATAGATTTGAGTTGTGCAAGTTGTTGGGGATGTGGTTTAGCATAATAGACATGTTCATGTTGTTTATTTTTCAATTGCAAGTTTAAAATGGGTGGTTGTGAAAAAGACGTAAAGTTTGTCTTGTAAATTGCAAGGTATAAATTGTACGAAGTGACAAAATAAAAATGCACACCCAAACTTCCTTGTAGCTTAAAAAGGTGTTTTATAAGTTTTAGTATAGAGTTTACATAAATTTTAAATTTACCTATGCATCTAAAGTTCAATTAAAGAACATGAGAGGTTACTTTCATGCACCTAGAATTAGGATTTAATGTAAATAAGGGAAAATAGGCCCCAACTCCAAGTTAGAAATGTTACTTTTACCATTTTCCCAGTCTATCAGAAGTTTGGAGTCACCAAAGACATGTAGCCTCTTAACCTATCTGTCCAATGCAACCTTAATTATGATCCAAAGAGCATAGAGTTTTTCTCTAATGTTTGTTCCCAAACCTGCCCAATGTTGTATTATACCTTAGATTTGAGTTGTGCAAGTTTGTGGGGGTGTGGTTTATCATAGTAGACATGTTCATGTTGTTAATTTTGCAATTGCAAGTTTAAAGAATGTTGTTGTGTAAAAGAGGCAAAGTTTGCCTTGTAATTTGCAAGGTATAAACTATATTAAGCGACTAAATAAATACGCACGCCCAAGCTTCCCTGCAACTTCAAAATTTGTTTTATAAGTTTTAAGATGGAGTTACATAATGGTAAATTTACATATTCATATAAAGTTCAATTGAAGAATAGGAAAGGTTGTTTTCATACGCCTATAATTGGAATTGTAAATTTGTATGCAAAACTTCCTCAGCCTCAAATGCATGCCCTAATATCAATTTTGAGCCAAACTTTTTGGTTCAACTTGCATAAGTTGTAGTTTGTGATTTTACACTTGTCTATAAACTTATATTAGCATTTTCAGACATAAACCTACCTCATGTGCATAAAGGCTTAGAATTGTATGGTAAAACCTAAGGACCAAATTGTTAAAGTTGGTTATATTAAATTGTACGTCCAAAGTTGGATATGGATCCATAATTTAGGATTTAAGTTGTAAATTGATGATTACGATATGTATAACCTATTTGTACAATTAGCAATGCATTTACACTCCAAAAATAATTATTTATGTGCACAAATATTCACGACATTTTGATAAATCAAGGGATGGTGGGTTAGGAGAGAAACCAAGGTCAGTTTTGCATTAAGAGTCTTAAAAGACTCTTTTGTGGAAAAATAGGAAAGAGATGCCTAGTAAAACGCTTGAAATGCACAACATGTTTGTAAAAAGTAACCCAAGGTTGTATTATATCATAGATTTGATTTGTGGAAGTTGTTGGGGGTGTGGTTTATCATAGTAGACTTGTTCATGTTGTTAATTTTACAATTGCAAGCTTAAAGAGGGTGTCTATGCAAAAGAGGCAAAGTTTGTCTTGTAATTTGCAAGGTATAAACTGTACTAAGTGACTAAATGAAAATGCACGTCCAAGCTTCCCTGTAGCTCCACAATTTGTTTTATAAGCTTTAAGATGGAGTTACATAAATATTAAATTTACCTATTCATCTAAAGTTCAATTGAAGAACATGAGAGGTTGCTTTCATGCACCTAGAATTGGGATTTAATGTAAATTTGAATGCAAAACTGCCTCAACCTCAAATGCATGCCCTTGTCTCAATTTTGAGCCAACTTTTTTGGTTCAACTTGCATAAGTTGTAGTTTGTGATTTTATACCTACCTATAAACGTGTATTGAAATTTTCAAACATAAACCTACCTGGTGTGCATAATGGCTAATATTTGCACTAGAAAACCAAAGGGCCAAATTGTTAAAGTTGGTTATATTAAACTGCACGCCCAAAGTTGGATATGACTCCATAATTTAGGATTTCAATTGTAAATTGATGATTACAATATGTGTAACATGTTTGTACAATTAGTAGTGCATTTATACTCCAAAAATGATGGTTTCTATGCAAAACAATTCATGGCATTTTGATGAATCAGAGGATGGTGGGTTAGGAGAGAAACCAAGGTCAGTTTTTATTTAAGAGTCATAAAAGACTCTTCTATGCAAAAATAGGAAAGAGATGCCTAGTGAAACCATCGAAATCCACAAACTATTTGTAAAAAGTAACCCAATGTTGTGTTATACCTTAGATTTGAGTTGTGCAAGTTGTTGGGGACGTGGTTTATCATAGTAGACATGTTCATGCTGTTTATTTTTCAATTTCAAGTTTAAAAGGGGTGGATGTGCAAAAGAGGAATTTTTTTCCTTCTAACTTGCAAGGTATAAATTGTACGATGTGACTAAATGAAAATGCACACCCAAGTTTCCTTTTAGCTCCAAATTTTGTTTTATAAGTTTTAAGATGGGGCTACATAAATGGTAAATTTAAATATCCATATAAAGTTCAATTGAAGAATGGGAGAGGTTGCTTTCAAGCACCTAGCATTGGGATTTCATGTAAATTTGAATACAAAACTGCCTCAACCTCAAATACACGCCCTAGTCTCAAATTTGAGCCAAATTTTGTGGTTCAACTTGCACAAGTTGTAGTTTGTGATTTTACACCTGTCTAGCAAAAAGTTGGATATGGCTCCATAATTTAGGCGTTAAGTTGTAAATTTATAATTACAATATGTATAACTTGTTTACACAATCAGTAGTGTATTTACATTCCAAAAATGATGATTTCTACCCACAAAGATTCAATACATTTTGATGAATCAGAGGATGGTGGGTTAGGGGAGAAACCAAGGTCAGTTTTGCATTAAGAGTCATAAAAGACTCTTCTGTGAAAAAATAGGCAAGGGATTCCTAGTAAAACCATCGAAATGAACAAATTGTTTGTAAAAAGTAACTCGATGTTGTGTTATACCTTAGATTTTAGTTGTGCAAGTTGTTGGGGACGTGGTTTATCATAGTAGAACTATTCATAATGTTTATTTTGCAATTTCAACTTAAAAAAGGGTGGTTGTGTAAAAGAGGCAAAGTTTTCCTTGTAATTTCCAAGGTATAAATTGTACTATGTGACTAAATGAAAATGCACGCCCAAGATTCCCTATAGCTCCAAAATTTGTTTTATAAGTTTCAAGATGGAGTTACATAAATAGTTAATTTACCTATGCGTACAAAGTTAAATTGAAGAACATGAGAGGTTTCTTTCATGCACCTAGAATTGGGATTTCATGTAAATTTGAATGCAAAACTGCCACAACCTCAAATGCACACCCTATTCTCAATTTTGTGCCAAATTTTGCGGTTTGACTTGCATAAGTTGTAGTTTGTGATTTTACACTTGTCTATAAACTTATATTCGCATTTTCAAATATAAACCTACCTAGTGTGCATAAAGGCTAATAATTGCATTGTAAAACCAAAGGGTCAAATTTTCAAAGTTGGTTATATTAAATTGCGCGGACAAAGTTGGATATGGCTCCATCATTTAAGATTTAAGTTGTAAATTGATCATTCC
>SNQJ01S0086334.1:32367-45541 GCA_010110895.2 Picea sitchensis | reverse complement strand
TGTATAGTCTTCACCCGCTACAAAACCGATGGTACAATTCTCATCATGTGAATGAATGTGTCGATGTCAAGCATGAAGAGAAACCATTGGATTACCGACCATTAATGAATGTCGTTAACCAATGCGAAACAAACTCACCAGTGATGTCAATGAGTGTCAAGGTACCTGAGTACATATTGCGAAGTGCGAATAGATGGGTTGATGTCAAGCCACTTGCAATATCTAATGATCAAGAGACATTGATGTATTCCCATGATTGCTAGCGAGAGAGCTTTCCATTAAGGAATGCAAGCCTCTAGGTACTCAAAAGGAACTCTTGTCTATATCTTAGACAAGGTGCTGAGGTCGATGGGGCAAGACTTGTTGAAAGGTGTGCCTTAAGAAATCCCACATCAGTCAATGCGAGTTTGTATAAAAAGATTTGGTAGGACTATATGAAAGATCTTAGTAGCAACAGTGTTTATGGCAAGGAAATGTAATCATGGAAAGGGAATTCCTTTTATTTAGGAGGCAAACTGGAATTGAAAAAGAAGGCAAAAATGAACTGGAAAGATAAAGGAATGTATGCAACTTAGAAAGGAATAGGTATGTGTGAAGTCATGAAAGTTAAGGCAATGGAAGATGCCTTCAACACTAGGATGATTAATCAGCCTTGAAGGAGAAATGGTATAGTGTCACAGCAAGAAATCTAGCAAAATGTCGTTGTGTATCAGCAAAATGTTTTTGTGTAACAACAAACATCAAGATGCACAAAAAGTTTCTGTGTAGCAGAAAAATGTTGTTGTGTATCAGCAAAATGTTTCTGTGTAACAACAAAATGTTGTTGTGTATCAGCATGGTCATTATGTAACAGCAAACATCAAGATGCACAAAAAGTTGTTGTGTAACAACATCGTCATGAAGATCAACTCCTTCAAACTGTTTATCAAAGCATGTTTTCTGAAAGATTTTGTGATTCTTGAAAATCACTTCAGCATGGAATCCGATCGGCTGTGAACCTGAAAATCTTAGTAAAAATTTCTGCATAAAAATTGTGAGATTTGCGAAGAATATATCATGCAAAACAGAAATAAGTACAAATGCGAAAAACTCCAAGAAATAAACTGTGTTTTTATACCTGTTGTTGTTGCACGCTTATCTCATCGTCCATTGTTGCGTGAAGTGATTTAAGAAAAACAAATTAATGTTAAGTGTAAAAACATGTCTTGACTATCGTTTTTAGGAATGAGATGTCCATTTTCAATTTTTGACAATGTTTTTTATTTTTATAATGTTTTTGTGTGTTTTCATGGTTTTATAATTTATTTATTTTTTTATTATTATTGTTTTTCTTTGTTTGTTTTATTGTTTTTGTTTAAAAACATATATATAAACAAAAATAATTTATGTTATTAAAAACTAACAAACAAACAAATATTAGTTTCCTATTGTTAATACAAAACAAACAAACAAAAGTCTATATACATAAATATTATTTCATATTTTTACAAACAAAATATAATTTATCTACAAAACGAACAAAACTATGATAAAACTTTCATGCCTGTGTTTGGATCGAATTTCAGTGTTTTCAATGCGGCGGTGTTGAATTTTTGCTGGAAGGATTTGTGTTCTCAAGATCCATTCTTTCCCAATCGTGGTAGTATGTCCGCCAAAGCCAGGATTCCCAGCATTAATTTTGATTGATTTCTGCATGATCAGACCCATACATCATCAAATATATTGAACCTCCAGAGCATACAAGTCTCTGTGACAAATATAAACCTGTAAGCAAATGCAAACGTCAATCCTGAAGAAAGTAACATAATGCCTGCAAAAAATACATCAGTCATTGATGCCGAGAACACAAAAATTTTATTGACTCTGCCCTACTAAATTGATACATTATGCCCATGGTTCTAAGTTATTCTCTTTATATTTCTCCGGTGTGCATGAAATCAAATCTCTGTCAATCTATCCCACTGATGTTCATGCTGCCCGTGTTTGTGTGCCACGATGGAAAACCGGCCATCCTGAAATCTGTATTTTCATATTCAAAAAAAATGTGAACTGCTCTCAAACCAAGTGGAATTTTCAAAAACCTCTGGGGAGTCAACTAAATAGGACCCTTCTGCACAACACCCATGTCCCGTATTTTTTAAATTCATCACGGTTTACTCGCAAATTTCACTCGAAGATGACTATCTTCAAATTGACAAAAAAATTTAGATTCTCAATGCATGTGTGAGCTACGCGTCCATATGTAACACCAAACGTGTTGGCTCCTTCAAATACAGAGATGGAAACATTGAGATTTTTTTATCCGGGTTGTATGGCTTAATAATCTCAATAGCAAAACAAAACGATTTTCTTCCCATCTCTCCCAGATGCCACATCATGTAAAACAACAAATAATTGATTAATTTTCAAATCTAAAAGAAGATATGATCATCTTGAAGCGTGATTGGAGGGATACATACTGGTTGTTTACTGATACAGGATGATTCATTGGATCAAACGAATAAAACCGTGTTGCCAATAATGGGTAAGCCAACTAATCATCGTTTTTTAAGAAATTGGTTTTGATTGGATTTGAAAGAATTTGTTCAGATGAGGTGGATAATCGAAAACTAAACTATGCAGATAAAGGCAGTGAAAAATAATGACATCGTTAAGATTTTGGCCCAAATCGAATGCTAAAATCATGGAGAGAAAATTCCATCTTCCCAATTATTGAAAATATACAAACAGAATTCAAGCCCGAATGTTGATTCATCGGAGATGAGAAGGTGGAGCAGTAAACCATCAAAAGGGATCATTCGGGTAGGCAACGCGTCGTGCATCAAAATGGAAAGAAAGGATCTCCTTCCTTATTCAGTGAACTGACCCAGATTTCAGGCCGTTTTTCCTGTGATGTTGGGTGGATTTGCAACAAACTCACCCAATTAACCTATTCCCAGGCCGATGAGAAAAAAATGATTACATTTTGACTTGATTTTCTTGTTGCTGCAAAAGATTATTCTGTTGGTAGTGCGTCACCACTTATTTTGAATTTAATTTCCGAAGATGGTGATTTTCTAAGATGGTTCTTGCCAATCTAACAAAGCGATGTATTTGTGACAGATAGATTGGTATAATACACATCGGGTCACAAAAATAAGAACCATAAAAATTATGATTCACATATGATGGGTAGGCTTAAGTCGATGGCAGTTTCTGTGTGCAATGTTATTTCCAGGCATCTACAGGATAAAGACGGAGGACAAGGTGGCGTTGATGCGACTCAAAACTAGGAATAAACCAAACCAAGAAGACATAGTTCAATCGTGGCACAGTTCAACCACTATTACAGCAAAAAGTGTCATTGTTTTAGCATGCTATAACAACATGTAAAATGTTCGTTGTATCAGCATGTTGTAACAGCAAAAAAGAAATTCGTTGTATCAGCATGATGTAACAGCAAAAAAAAATTCACTGTAACAGCATGTAAAATTCAGTTTTGTTTTTATTCATCTAAAAAAAATAAAAAATTATTGTGTTTATTTGCAGGTCAAAGGATGGACGCAAAAACATTCATTCCTGAAATCAAAATCATCCCTATTTTCTTATCCTCGCGATCACACGAAGCGCAGAGGAGAGCATACTTATTCGAGGTAAAAGAAAAGATGAAAATGAAAACCTACCTACTCTATACTAATTAGAATTAAAAATTAGTTACGTGTAAGCAAATTTCCAGTGGACCCATTCACGTAATAGTAACAACAATATGTTCAGTGATTTTTCGAATGAAAAATGGGAATTTACAAGAATAAATGAATCTTGTTGCTGTAACGGCAAATTAAAAAAGGAAATTTATCTAAATGAGTGCTTACCTGGAACCACTTCTCAATAAAGCTTTCGTAGGCACAATTTCCCTCGCTCAGATCATGCTGCAGCTCCTCATTGTCCTCTTCAATTTCCTCAGATGTTGAATCCTCGTTCATTTCTAGAGGAGCATTTAAGCTCGTGACTGCTGTCAAGATATCCTCTTTGTGAGAAGAGGAAATCCCGACTTTCGCAAGGATCTGAGTGAGCTATTCCAAGCTAACACTCGACGATTTGGGAAAAACTGTAGCTTCCAACTATGTCTCATTCCCCTCAGGTGCAGTTAGCAATAAAGATGGATCGAAGATCATGTCTTATGTGAAGTCTCAACGAGCGGCTGTAGCAACAATTACACACACCCCTGGCTCTTATATATAAGATTGATGACAACAATAGACGTGGGATCAACATCTTCATATCGCTGAGAGGAATGGTGTCATTCAAGACGCTCAGCTTGTTGGAATCAATGTATTACCTTTGATCAACGAGCATTCTAGTGCAGCAGTATGAGACTGATAAATATTTCTCGAATACATCGCATCATGTTGTATTTTAGGACGTGGGTTCTAATAGTGCTTCTGTCGCTCTCATTTATTTCTCTACATATAAGACAAAGGAGTCTGGAAAGAGTGTTTCGGTTAACCAATTCTAGGTCAAAGATGTAATATGGAAGGCAAATATAGGCTGGAAACCACCCAAAATTTTGATGCCTCCGATTTTGTTAGCTATATACGAGACGTCGATATGTACAAAACTTTTGATAGCCACCTCGTTTAATGTTGAAATCACGATCTGGATCTCCATCTCATCCTCATGCAGAGCACAGAGGATTTTTGTGGGAAATTGGGGGTTATGTTTCCATTTATCGTCCCACCATGCACATTAAAGACCAGACACAGTCATATCCATTCTCGAATTAGAATTATTTTCACATCAATATGGGTTGTCTAGTGAAGTTTCTCATCTCTAGGGATTCGTCAAAACCAACATTTTTCATTTGAGTCATTCAATTGCCAAGAAAGGGTTTTGAACGACACAAGATGTGATGTTCGCGGCTGCATGGCTTCAGAAACTGGTGGACATCCCAGCTCATGCCGTGGCATATTCTATATAACATGGTAGAGATTCCAATAAAATACCAACACATATGCCCCGGTATACATTCAATTTCTGGTGAACGAGATCTGCTATATATATAATTGTTATGCCATGCATTGTGATGACAGCCTAGCTGGATCTGTCTTCTAATATCGTAGTTTAATTAATGTTCCTTTCTCGGTTCTTATCGACTCAACAATTGTTCTGCTTTGGAAATATTAGGGGCTGTGGGAATTGCATATATTATCACAGGAATTAACACAAGGAGCTCCTAGATTTCTCATACGTCTAGAGATATCCTTCTGTCTAGGAAGTACTGAATCGAAATGCCTTTTACAAGAAGACATTCCAGGGCACTTATTCTACTTGTAGTATGTTCCATTCTATTTATAACTACTGCAAACATGATTCGATCCCTGCCAACAGATAAGAGTCATCTCTTGAATGAATTGTACACCTTGAGAGAAGAAATAACACACCAAATTAATTTGCCCACAGATGGTGCTAAGACAAAAGAAACACACAGATTAAGGCTCGCAGATGAAGGATTTTGAAGAAAACAACAATAACGTGGATGAGGTTTGGCCACAAATTCAGGCTAGGCACTCGTTACAGGTATGGCAACAAATTTGGACCACACCTCGAGTGACTGATGTGCAACCTGCACTACAAGGGCTTAAGTCGGAACGTTAAATCGATTGCATACCTAATTGTTAAATGAGCATAACCTGAAGAACAGTTGAGACAAAGTGTGAGGAACTTAAGGAATGTTGTTTTGCAGATCCGGAGGTTGCTCACAGTATGCAACGCAACCAAGATCAATTTATATCATACATGGCTAGGTCATGCAAGGAAACTGGTGTTCACTTTGGATGGAAAATGGACCGATTTGGCATACTGAGATGATAATTTTTGGAATTTATGATTAATTTGTTTTTACAGGCATTATATTGTAGAATTGACTGTTGTGTTCACTGACTGTATTGACTATTGTGTATGCTCTAAATATTCATGATTATGCAGAAAAACAATTAAAATCAATGGAGCAGCTTGACTAATTTCTTAGGTAAATTTGACAAGCAGCGTATTTAATATTCTAGGACTTTAGTGAAAATTCTCAGCCACTGGCTATTATGAAAATTTGATACAGCTAAGACAAATAAGTATGCAAGGGAAATAGGTATAAAAACGCAGTCTATTTCTTTGATTTGTTGCATTTACACTTATTTCTACATAATATGTTTTTCGCAAATCTCACGGTTTTTGTGCAGGATTAGTGCTCAAGATTTTTCAGGTCTGAAGACAAAAAAAAATTATGACGAAGTGATATTTTTCAGAAAAACATGTTTTCCATACAGCTTGAAGGAGTTGTTACTCATCCGAAACATCATGACATTTGTTGATACAAAGCAACATTTTGCTGATACTCAACAACATTTTGTTGTTACACAACAAATTTGTGCGCATCTTGATGTTTGTTGTTACACAACAACTTTTTGCGCATCTTGATGTTTGATGATACACAGAAACTTTTTGTGCATCTTGATGTTTGCTGATACATAGAAACCTTTTGCGCACCTTGATGTTTGTTGTTACACAGTGACCATGCTGATACACCATGTTGTGATACCCATATTTCATCATTTTGCCAAATTTCATGATGAGACACTATCCTATTTCTCCTTCAAAGCCGATTGGTCATCCCTGGTGTTGAATCCATCTTCCACTGCCTTAACTTTCATGAATTCACACATGCCTATCTTTCTGATTTGCATACATCATTTCCCTTATCTTTTTCAGTTCATTTTTTCCTTTCCAATTTTCCTTCTAAATAAAACAAACTCCCTTTTTCCATGATTACATTTCCTTGCCATAACCCCTGTTGCTACTGAGATATTTACATCTATAGTCCTACCACTCTTTTTATAAACTCGTGTTGACTGATGTGGGATTCCTTAAGACCCACCTTTCAACAATTTTTCCCCATCGACCTCGACACCTTATCTGGGATATAGACTAGAGTTCCTTTTTGAGTACCTTGACGCTTGCATGCCTTAATGGCAAGCTCTCTAGCTAGAAATCATGGGAATACATCAATGTCCCTTGATCGTTAAATCTTGCAAGTGGCTCGACATCATCCCATCTATTCGCAATTCGCAAGATGTACTTGGGTACCTTGACACTCATTGACATCACGGGTGAGTTTGTCTCGCATTGGTTAACGACATTCATCAATGGCTGGTAATCCAATGATTTATCTTCATGCTCGACATCGACACATTCATTCGTATGGTGAGAATTGTACCATCAGTTTTGTAGCAAGTGAAGACAATACACTTTTTCATGATCCCCTCAGCAGTTGCAATAGTTTGATTTCGGATCTATGAGAGTACCACAATTCCATATTCTCTTCCTTCCACATTTCTCATGATTCAGCAGTAGCAGTTAAGATTCCTTCACTTCCCATGATCTAGTTACAGCAACAATAGCATCAGCAGTTCTATTTTCCTGATCTTGCAGTAGTGACACCTTCCATCTTCCATCAGTCACAGTCAGATATTATTTGCTTCAACAGTTACAGCAGTTGCAGCTACAGCGCCAGTCACGTTTTCTTGATCCAACAGCTGCAACAACTACAACTACTTTTTGGGTAAGTGGAGGTATGTTCTTTTCTAAGATTTAATCACACAATTCCTTATATGTTGACTTGAATATTTTGGAAAATTCCCTCGCCATGTTCTCTTTCCTTCCATAACCTACCCTAAGTTGCATGAGGATATGCAACCACTTCAGTTGCCCACCCCCTAGGATTTTAGACAAGATCGTGAAAAATCTAGGGAAAGTAGCGGATTGGTACATTGAGGAGCATTTCTCCTATATCAGGGTTTTTGGGTGTTCAGTTCCCCCACACGCTTTACCAAATTTTCTACCAGATTGATTGGTGTGCCGAGAGATAGCCTATCAAACTTTAGCTGGAGGAATCAACAAGCAATTAAAAGAAGTGCAGAAAAAGGTATGGTCGACCTTCCCTTTACAAATTGGTATGTTTTCATTGTTGATTTCGGCCACTCAAAAGTGGAGGTCGTGGACCTAGAGGACATTAAGCTGGTGAATATTGAATTCAAGAAGCATGATCCTCACAATATCATATCAAACCACCTATCCCTATATAATCTGAAGTGATACAAGCATGAATATTCCCCACAGGATGAAATACTCCGGGGAGTAAAGTATTACCAGGACATGTTGAGCCGAGTCCAAACTCTGGCTCTAGATAAATTAGTTGAGTTCTATAGTTTCTAAAGACATAGAATAAATATATTACCTAAAGTCTTGTAGGGGGAAACCCAGACACCTTCGTCTACATAAGAAGTTGAGACTCAAGGTTTAGAAGCAGGTAATTCCAGTGGACAAGACACTCAGAAGATTTTGGAGAAAACTGATGTTTTGACACAGAAAATAGACACCACATTTCCAAGATCACCTCGTAATAAAACTAAAGCTCAAATTGAAGCTTTGTTAAAAAAGGGACCGTAAACACCATCATCCACACCAGATATATTGGTTACTAACACAATAGGGCAACAACCATCCACTAAGATATGTAGCCCTATTAAGTCGGTAACACCTTTACAGTCTAGTCAGGGGAACCCAAATGTCGGGGTTGTGCTTATAAAAGATCTTACTCCCATTTCGACTGAAGAAATGCCCTTTTCTGAATTATTTTTTCAGTAAGAAGAGGAGGGATATTGTTAAGAGAGAAATGCACCAAAGAGAAGGTGTTGTTGTCAAAAGACACAGAGTGTTGTATGATGGACAAGCCTTAGACGAGGTAGACTTCACCATGGAAATGGTAGGCTCACTAGGGGATTTTCCCACGTCAAAACAACGTTCAGTAGGGAGTCTAGTAGAACAACTAAAATAGAAGAATATGTTAGTGATACAGTTGGATAACCAAATAAAGACTGTGGAACAGAGTGTAAACAATAATATGAAACAGGATTTCGATCAAATCAGAGCTTACGAGAGGAATCAAATTTAGTAGCTGGAAGTGAGCATTGAGGAGTTTCAGAGGAATTCACAGCCTGATAAGATATTATCCACTCAGCGAGAAGAATTGATCAAACAACTTTAGGCCAAGGTATATCTAGCCAAAGTTACAGCAGTGGAGGTGGCAGCTTTCCAAGCTCAGGCGTTGGAGGTGCGTGAGAATCTGGAATTAGCCCAGCAAAACCTTTTTACTAAAGTGGAAGTTGTTCAAAGTTGTTATCGGGTGGAAAACCTCTCTCTAAAAAACATTTACATTAAGGAGAGAGAAGCCAATGTTGCTCAGGATACGTTCTAGGAGGCCATTGTAATGGCAGCAAGGGATGAAATGGAAAAGAACCCTCAATTGTCTCTTTCGGAGAAAACCCAAAGTGACATAATCCTGAAGACATGGGAGACAAATTTGGTTGAAAGCAAAAGATTAGACAGAAAAGTAAACAGGTCTTGTGAAGAAGCATTGTCCTCTCTTGAAAAGGGGTTACTTGTAATATACCAGATATAAAAAGTATGCAGAACAGAAATAAAATGCTAGAAATGGAAGAATAACAACAATATAACCACAACAATCACCACAATAGAACTGAAATGATATAAGAATAACAATAGAAATAACACTTTGATTCTGAAAGCAATGTTCATGGGCCTCTTTGAGGGGGAAACCTCAAGTTGAGCAGAGCTCTATTACAATGATATTCAAGCTAGGGTTCTCATACCCTCGACTCCTATTTATACTAAATATGTCTATCAAAAGAAACATCTAGAGGAAGATCCTTCTAGAAGTGGAAGCTTCTATTAGGTCTTCTTACATTCGACTTATTCTATTTTATTGCAAGGCCTTATTAATATTGACCTTTATTACATCTAAATATATTGTTCTACCTATGTGCGAATTAGGACCCTAACATGTCCTCCCCCTTAAAAACAACCTTTTCCTCAAGGATTGAGATGTGGAAATTGCTGCAGAATGGTAGCTAGTTCCCAAGTGGCATCTACTGGAGTTGTATATTTCCACTGGACTAACACTTCCTTGATGGTTCTCTCATGCAGGCGACACTCACGCTGGTCCAAAATTTCTTGTAGATCTAGCCAAATGGATCCTTCTTCAGCTAACTTGGGAAGGTTGGTCTGAATTTGGCACTTAGTTCCAATCACCTTCTTTAAGCATGAAACATGAAAAACAGAATGTAGCTTTGAATGATTGGGCAAAGCTAACTGATAGGCCACCTATCCCACATGCTTGAGAACGGTATAAGGACCATAAAATTTGGCTACTAGCTTCTGAGAATGCTTGACCTTGAGGGAATTTTTCTTGTAAGGTTGCATTTGAAGAAAGACTTGATCCCCTTCTGCAAATTGACATTCAGAGCGACCTTGATCTTCTTGTTTCTTCATGTGATTTTGTGCCATGACCAAATTATCTTTGAGGGTAGGGAGAATAACCTCTCGAACTGTAAGTGTTTGGTCAACCGCCTGGACCTTCGAGACACCTGGTAGGTATGAGAGAACTGAAGGTGTTTTTTGTCCATATACCACTTCAAGAGGAGTCATGTGTGTAGTTGTATGGTATGAAGTGTTGTACCACCATTCAGCTAGGGGTAACCATTGAGCCCATCGATTTTTATTTTCTGAGGCAAAACACCTCAAATATGTTTCCAAACACTTGTTGACAACTTTCGTTTGACCATCAGTCTGGGGATGATAAGTTGTGCTGAGATGCAATTGCGTGCCTTATAGCTTGAACAGTTCTTGCAAAAAAGTGCTTATGAAAGTTGGGTCGCGATCAGAAACAATAAAGTGCAGCATGCCATGAAGCAGCTTGAAGACCTAATCCATGAAAATTTGAGCCATTGTGGATGTTGTAAACGGGTGTTGAAGAGCACAGAAATGAGCATACTTGGAAAGGCGATCAACAACCACCATGATGACTGATTTATTTCCTGATTTATTTCCTGATTTGGGTAAGCCGGTAATAAAATCCATAGAGATATCCCTCCAAATAGCAGGTGGAATCGAAAGCGGTTGTAGTGTGCCTAGAGATTCTACTGTTTCTCCCTTGTTGCATTGACACACATCACATTTAGCGATAAAATTACAAATGTCATGTTTCATACCATCCCAAAAGAAAGAACGTTTGACCCTGTCATAGGTTTTGGTGAACCCTAAGTGACTTGTTGTGGGTGTAGCATGAAGCTCAGAAAGTATCATGGATTTAAGCTTTGATTGTTTACTTAAATACAAACGACCTTTGTATCGAAGATCATCATGGAGCCAAGAGTACCCTGGGGAAGCTGGAGCATTGGACTGCAATTGTTGGATCAGATGTGAAATTTTGGGATCTTGTAGCCATTCCTGGCGAACGGCTTGAATTCAATCTAGTACAATGAAGTAAAGAGAAAAAAGGGATCCTTCGTCTTCATATTTTTGGGAAAGTGCATCCGCAACCACATTGTCTTTTTCTTTCTTGTAAATGATCTCATAATCATATCCAAAGAGCTTAGTCACCCATTTTTGTTGCTCCGGGGAGGAAATGCGTTGTTCCATAAAATACTTGAGGCTTTGATGGTATGTCTTAATTTGGAAGTGTTTCCCCAATAGATAAGGGCACCACAGATCAATGGCATGTAGAATAGCCAACATTTCCTTTTCATAGATTGATTTGCCTAGATTTCTTTCAGACATTTTCTTGCTGGTAAAGGCCAAAGGCCGCCCCTCTTGCATAAGGACAACACCAATTCCTTTCCCTGAAGCATCACATTCCAAGACAAAGGTCTTTATGAAATTAGGAAGGGCCAGGACTAGAGTGGTGCACATGGCCATCTTCAAGGTTTGAAAAGCTTGAGCAGCAAATGGGGTCCAAGTGAAAGAGAACTAAGACAAAATGACGTAGAAAAGGACGGAAGACATGATTCATGCGGCTTTGGAAGGTGGAGGGAGAATTACACAAGCCAAAGGGCATGACCAAAAACTTATAGTGGCCCTCATGAGTTCTAAAGGCAGTCTTGGGAATGTCTGCCTCTTTCATACGTATCTGGTGGTAGCCCGAACGAAGATCAAGTTTAGTAAAGAATTGGGTGCCACTCAATTCATCCAGGAGGTCATCAATGACAGGAATGGGAAATTTGTCTTTAATGGTAANGCCTCTTTCATACGTATCTGGTGGTAGCCCGAACGAAGATCAAGTTTAGTAAAGAATTGGGTGCCACTCAATTCATCCAGGAGGTCATCAATGACAGGAATGGGAAATTTGTCTTTAATGGTAAGTTTTTAGAGGGCACGGAAGTCGGGACACATTCGCCAAGAACCTTCTTTCTTCAGGACCATGACCATCGGAGAAGAGTAGTGGCTCGTACTAGGGCGGACAACGCCTGCATTAAGGAGTTCCTGGACCATTTTCTCAATTTCATTTTTTTGGGAAAAGGGGTAATGATACAAATGGATATTGGGAGAAAAGATTTCGGGTACAAGGGGAATGAAATGATTATGAACACCACGGGAAGGAGGGAGTCCCTGGGGAGTGTAAAAGACCACTTGATGTTTAGAAAGGATGGCTTGGAGGTCTTGGGGTACCGAGGGTGTCTTTGTTGCTTGTATGGCATGGATTTGGGAAATAACACTAGAATAACCTTTTTTGAGCATCTTTTCCATGCGATGGGAACTAATGATCTCAGGTGAACCAGCAGTGATGCCTTGGAACTTATATTGGTGGCCCTCCTGGTAAAATTGCATGGTTAATTCTTTGAAATCCATGAGAATGGGACCAAAATTCCTTAGCCAGTCTACACCCAACACAATGTCACAACCTCCCATGTCGATAGCAAACATGTGAGATTTCAGGTGGTAGTCACCAATTTGGAGATGCACATTTTCACAACGCCCTCCACATTTCATGGAGCCACCATTGGCAATCATGATTGCAATGAGTTTCTTGGGCAATGCGGCGATGAATAAAATTATGGGTGCTTCCACTATCAACCAGAATGATGACCTTCAGATGCTTGATTTAACCAATTAGCTTGAGGGTTTGGGGAGCGGAGAAGCCAGTGAGAGCATTGAGGGAAATGACCGATTCTACTTCGGGAGGGTCTGAGGGAGGGGTTATGTCAGTGGTTTCAGGTGACTCGGACACAAGGGGAGTTTCAACATCCTCTTTCGAAATATCCTCGGAGATGGCCATAAAAATATTTTG
>SNQJ01S0086334.1:11576-32317 GCA_010110895.2 Picea sitchensis | reverse complement strand
CGAAATATCCTCGGAGATGGCCATAAAAATATTTTGTTCCTTACACTTGTGGCCCGGGAAATATTTTTCATCACAATTATAACAGAGGCCTTTGAGTTGGCATTCAACCATTTCATCCCTAGTCAATTTTTGGATATTTAGTGGAGCGGAGGGAGTAGTGGGATTTACTAGTTTAGTGTGAGGGATAAAGGTGGGTTTCTGGTTTTGAGAAGATACAATATGTTGTGCTTCTTTATCTCTTTTAGTATCCTCCACCCAACTCTGAGGTCGAGCCATGAGGACATGGGCCCGAATGGCATCCTTGAGGCCACTGATAAAACACTCTCGAAAAAAGGCATTGGACATGCCCTCTATCCGAAAAGTCAAGCACTCAAAGGTAGCTATAAAGTCTTCCACTGTTCCTGATTGTTTCAACTTTTTCAAATGGCCCAAATGGTTGGTGTCAGTGTCAAAGCGTTCATAAAGCTCTGCCACAAAGTGTGTCCAAGCAATATACCCTTGACGGGAAGTTTTTCTCCATTGCCACCAANTGTAGGGATATGAATCTTGGTGTAGAGTGACGAAAAGACAGATTCAAACTGGGTGGTCAAGTCTTATTTGATTTCCTCCATTGAGGACTGCATGGTTGTATTGATGGTGGCAACATTGGCACTGATTTGTTTCACTTCTTGTTGGGTCTCGATGAGACTAGATTGCAAGGTATTGAAGCGAGCTTCCAAGTCTTGGCTGTGGGTATGGGCCATGAGGACGAGGGAACTGAAAAGGGACGGGTGGGGTCAATTTTGTTTTTCTAAAAATGATATGTATGAATGTGATAAGGGCGAATAGATGAATCCAATGGAATAGGTCTCAAATAATGGTGAAAAAATTTCCATATATATATTTTATTTTATTTTTACACCTACGGAGTTATACTATGGTCTGAAGAATACTGCAGTGAGGAAATGCCCAAATTCTTAACCAAGAAGAAAATTGTATTTACTTGGCAACCCGGACACAGTTGCACGACAATAGATCGTGTTTGTTTTAACTTTTTTATGTTTCTGTCCCCAAGGGTTAGGTATTCAAGGGTTCTATAGACAAGGGTTTTCCCTATGCTATAGCTCTTTGATATGCGTGTGGGGTCCAACAGTAGTACTTGGCCCAATATCTCAGAGCACTAACTAAGGAGGATAGACTGTACCCTTAGTCGTACTACCCGGCTACCCAGGTACTAGAGAGTATCTTCCTGAGTGCTATTCTCGGTGGCACTATAGCATTCAGACAGTTGATCAGTTTATCTAAAGAGGGCTTCAGGAAATCTAGTTCAATCTGTACATAGGTGTTGTTTGATGCACTACCACTCAAACGGGTACCAACAGGGGTTACAAGGGTGGCCAACAGATGTGCGCTTAAGAACCACTTGTATTTCCTGCATGTATGAATCCCTCAACCGCAGGTTTATGCGCGTAATGACGGATCTCTGTGGCTTAAAGACGCCAAAATACGTCTCTACCCTGAAGAAAAAAAAAATTACCCACAATTTTTGCCAAGGAAAGTGCTATGATACCACTTGTAATATACCAGATATAAAAAGTATGTAGAACAAAAATAAAATGCTAGAAATGGAAGAATAAAAACAATATAACCAGAACAATCACCACAATAGCGCTGAAATGATATAAGAATAAAAACAGAAATAACACTTTGATTATGAAAGCAATGTTCACGGGCCTCTTCGAGGAGGCAACCTCCAGTTGAGAAGAGCTCTATTACAATAATATCCAAGCTAGGGTTCTTATACCCTCGAATCCTACTTATACTAAATATGTCTATCAAAAGAAGCATCTAGAGGAAGATCCTTCTAGAAGAAGAAGCTTCTATTAGGTATTCTTAGATTCGACTTATTCTATTTTATTGCAAGGCCTTATTAATATTGACCTTTATTACATACGAATATATTGTTCTACCTATTTGCGGGTTAGGACCCTAACATTACTAGACATTGAAGGAGATAGTATCTTCGAGGCCCTGGGACAGATTGATATAAAGAAAAACCAACTTAATTCTAAGACAAGCATTAAAGAGGCTTGGATGACTATCCAGCAATTGAAGCAAATTGACCTTGGTCAGATTAACAAGTGTATACTTAATCCTAGATTAAATCTACAGACTATATCGTTGGAAGCGAGGAAAATACAGGATAAGTTTCCTCATATAGAAAAGAAGTTGTATATTTTCGAGGAGAATGACACAATAGAACCTTCCAGGTTAATAGTGCAGCTAGTAAGCAGGTGCGTCCAGTGTGTCGAACACAAGAAGGCTAGTACAGATGGAAACAAATGAGACAACTTGCACCTACTATTTTCATTATCAGATTCCAGTTGCCTCCCATCTGGAGGATATGAAGAAGAAATGCCACTATGTGCAGGCGAAGAGACGGAATTATTATGTGACCTTTCAGCTTACATATTGTAATATTTATCATTTTAGATTTAGAGAAGTCCGACTGTTTCAGGTCGTGACCATTTTGTATAAATGTCTAAATCAAAGACTTATCTCGAGTTGCTTCTTGCCGTATGTTATAGGAAAAACTCTCCTTTGTGAGTATTAATACAAGTGCATACAGGGATTCCAACTTTTTTGCAGTTTGAGTTATTTTTTCCTCCTGTATTTCATATCTCTAGTTTTCTTTATGTTATTCATTGATAAGTGAGTGTTTGCAATTTAGTACTACTTCTACTGCAATCACATTAAATCAGTTATTCGTTAAGAAAACAGTTTTTCCTCTATATTCACTATAAGTAAATACAAAACCTGTGAGCTACTTGGATAATTGTATCTCATATCCTTTCAAGGGTGAATTCTTTATTTTCTTCTACTATGAACATGGTAAGATTCATCTTCCATTTATGTCTCATTTTGCTTCACAATTTTGTAAGTTTCTCCCACATCATCTGATTTTATAAATTGACTCAGACAACAAATTACGGCCTATGTTCTGCTCTGTCTTTAACTTCATTTGAATATTTATTCTTATATAAATAACAAAAGAAAAAACACCTTTTAAAAGAATTCCTTTATATTTATGATGCTTGACATTATGCTTTGAGCCTTAAGCTTAATCTCAGGAACAACATCTTTCTGGCGTCGCTGCCGGGGAATGGAGAAAAGAAGTTATTTTTCCCTAGGGAAACAACAAGGTAACATTCTATCTTTGATAGTGAACAAATATTGAATAGTGTATCAAGGCTACTTTTATCTTTCACTTGGCGACTCCACTACAAATATACTGGCATTCGGTCGAAAGAATACCAGGAAGAATCCAGACGATTAGCAAACTACGCCTATATCTGATCCCAAAAAGTTGTTAAAGTGCAAGGGATACTTCAAGGCTACCGCTTCATCTTCAGGTTAGAAGTACCAACCCAAAATAACTTGAGTCAATACTACGATTCTGGTTGAAATTTTAAGTCCTAAAGAAAATTTTAGACAAATGCTTTCTGTGGAGACCTCAACTATCGAAACCGCAATAAAGATTGAGATTGACCCATACGATACTCAAAACAACCTGAATAAAATATCCTCCTCTATACCTGCTATCATTAATTTTCTAGTTACCCCATCCTCACCCGAAACCAATGTTTTTGTTCTCTGAAATCCCAAGGAGTGCACCTTATACCCCAATTCGTCTCCTGCTAGTTCACCTATCTATACCTATTGTAAGTTTAAAGAAGCTAGTCCACGTTTTCTGTTACCTCCTCTTCTAGAATTCATGTCTTGTAGCGATTAGTTCCTAGTTTTTCCTTCACTACACCCCGAGGAAGTTGAAAATCCACCACTTCAGTCCCTAGTAGTTTATGAAATCCCTCTCTTTAACTCCCGAAGTTCATCCCCTCGACTTCAAATGGCTTAGGTCGGAGGAGGTGGCACTGGAGGTGGTGCAGGAGGAGGAGGCGGTGCTGGAGGAGGAGGCGGTCAAGGACCACCACCTCTGCCCCCTAGTATTTTTGCCAAAGTGGCGGCCAAATATGATCCTTTAGTCCTTCCCCCTATCCTTCATGATTTACCATAAAATTATATGAATAACTTACCAAAATTCACGGGAGACGGAGACTTAACTGCCACAGAGCACATAATGTTTTTTGACCAATTCACTGATATCCTTGGCATTGATCATGAGGATGTTTATTCGAGAATTTTGGTGCAAACTTTTGAAGGACAAGTAAGAATCTAGTTTCGAGGGCTCCCAGTAGCTTTTGTAGTGTCTTATGACGCGCTAGAAAACGCCTTTTTCATGCAGAGAGGAGAAAAGAAAGATCACTTGTATTATCAGACGGAATTTGGGGGTCTAAGAAAAAAGAATTTCGAGTTAGTCCTAGAATTCACCCAAAGGTTTAACAAACTCTATCATAAGATTCCAGCAGAAGTTAAACCCTCTCATCCCGTAGCTAAAGTAACTTTCGCAGGGGATTTCGAGCCTGACTTTGCCCTACTTTTGAGGGAAAGGAGATCTACTACCCTCACAGGAACGCAAGATGATGCCATCGAAATCAAGTCGAACATGATGGCATTGGGTAAACTAAAAGCAAAGGTCGATACGGGAACCAAATAAACCAACCGCTTCAGGGAACAAGCTGGGCCCTTCGGATCTGGGAGGTCCACGGAAGAAAAAATGGATGACATGGCTAATATAATCAAAGAATTATCAAACAAAATCTCTAGAATGGAACTAGACCAAGCTAAACCTGATACTTTTTCTAGGAGAGATTTCAAAAGGAATCCCAACCCCCAAATCTAGGAGAGACAAGTAAAAAAAGAGGGCCAAAAAATCCAAGCTCCTTTTAAAACAGAAAACTTCATGCAAAATGATGATGTGCAAGACTATGAGGGTTTATATGAAGATATAAACAACCTCAGTGATAACGACCAAGAACCTCACCTAATCAGACAAGATTACGAAAAGTCTTTAGAGAAAGAACCACTGTTTGGAAATGAGGAAAGTATAAATAATATGGGAGTGTCTGATTATCAAGGAATCATCAACTCTATAATGGTCGAGCTTCAACACAAATACAATCTAATGCCTAAAGATAAAAATTCTACAACTGCTCCACAGAAGAATATCTTTTCGAGAACTAAAATAAAAGAAGCAGTTCAAACATCCACTGAAAAACAGGATGCCATAACAAAAACAATTGAAATGCAAGATGCCATAACAAAGACCGCCGAAAAAAAAGAAACGCAAACTAATAGGCCAGCAAAAAACAGAAACAGAGATCCCAACGAGAGAAGACAAAAAAATAATTGGAAGTTTCAATCTGGAAAACGAAATAAATAAAATCAAAATTATTGTACCTCTGGCTAAACTAGAAAAAAACCCGATGTATCGAAAGCAAATTGCTAAGCTGATAAATTTCTTGGATGATGAAAGTCATGCAGATGTTATTAATTTAGAAGATGACAGACCTACTATAATGTTCGGTCCACATATCGAAAATGCTAAAGATTATGTTGCTCCTTTTTATATTGCGTTGACTGTGCATGATCACCTACTCCATAACTGTATGCTATATTTTGGAGCCTCCCACAACTTAATACCCAAAGTTATTATGGAAAAACTGGGTCTCGAGGTCACTAGACCATACCCATATTTGTATTCTTTTGATTCAAGAAAAGTTAAGTGTCTCGATATGATTAAATATTTAGTGGTCAATCTTGCACAGACTCCCGTAAAGAGTATTCTTATGGATGTAGTCATTGTTGACGTCCCTACGAAGTATGGCATGTTGTTATCTAGGCCTTGGGGCACCAAAATTGGAGGATCACTTCAACTAGACTTGACGTATGACACGATCCCAATTTTCGGTGGACATTTCACTCGTCTATATAGAGAAACAAGGTTGGCATATACTGTAAGTGACACACAGAACCCAAATAATTACCCGGTATATGTTGTCAACCAATATCTAGGTAACTCTATATTATCAATTGATGATAATTTAGATGAATGTATAGAAGAAAATTGTACAGAAGAAGAGAACAAAAGAATAGAAAAAACAAACAAAAACGTAAATAGTATAGGAGTTTGGAAAATGGTTTTTGATGGTGCTTCATCTTGGGAAGGAGTAGGAGATGGAGTCTTGTTTGTGGCACCCATAGATGAATTTATTATTCCTTTATCATATAGGCTGTAGTGGGACATTGATTACACAAATAACGTATGAGAGTATGAAGCTCTAGTTTTAGGACTAGAGGCCGCAAGAAAGTTGAAAATTCAAAATCTAAGTCTACAGTGATGCAAAGCTGATTGTAAAATAGATAAGGCGATAGTATTAAGCCAATCATCCAAGGCTAAGGTTATACATAAACTGCACCTAGGATTTGATAGAAAAAAATTTCTGCTCGTTTAATATTCATCACATTCCCATAGTAGAAAATCAGCAAGTTGATTCTCTAGCGAAAGCAGTTGCTACTTTTATGCCACCTATCACCCTGAAGCTAAATTATCACATAGAAATGAGGCACAGGCCTTCAATACCAAATAATTTTCAACACTGGCAGGTCTTTGAAGACGATGAGCAGATTCAAAAATTTCTCGAAATGGTGGATGACTTTTCTGAAATGCACATCGACTAGGAGAATCAGAATGAACCTACTTGGATCATGCAGGAAGGGGAAGATCCTCAGAAGTTCCAGGATAAGATCGCTAACCACCGCATGCTGGTGCTAAAAAATAATAATATCCCTAAAGGTCTAATACCTTTAGAAAGATTATTTGATCAGGATGATATACCCCTAAAGTCTACCTTTCAACCTCAGCCTGAAGAAGTCGAAGATTGTAACATAGGCACTAAGGAAACCCCTAAACTATTCAAAATATCTAAATACCTTCCACCCGATATGAAAAGTAAATATGCCGAGATTCTCAAAAAGTACAAATATGTCTTCGCCTGGTCTTATGACGAACTGAAAACTTATGATACCACTGTCATCAAACATAAAATCCCTTTAAAGCAAGGCATCAAACCTTTCAGACACAAGCTTAGATAGATAAACCCTATACTCCTGCCTATAATATAAAGGGAGGTTAAAAATATCCTCAATGCAAAGATTATTGTTCCACTCAGGTATTTTGAGTGGGTATCCAACTTAGTTCCAGTCAGGAAGAAGAATGGTGAAATCAAACTCTGTGTGGATTTCAGGAACCTAAACAGATCATCCCTTAAAGACAATTGTCCGCTCCTGAAAATGGATCACGTTCTGGAAAAAGTGGTTGGGGATAACCGAATGTATATGATTGATGGCTTTTCAGGTTACAATCAAACTACGGTCCATGAAGATGACAAAGAAAAAAACGTGTTTACCACTCCATGGAGTAATTTCATGTACGATAAAATGCCATTTGGTATGATGAATGTAGGAGCCTCCTTTAAACGAGCAATGAACATAGCCTTTGTCGGTGAGAGAGATAAGTTTTTCGTTATTTACCTCGATGATTTAACTGTTTTTTCTAACTCCAATGCAGAGCACTTGGTACACCTCAAACAGAGATTCAAGAAATGCAGAAAATTTGATTTGTCACTCAACCCTAAGAAATCCCATTTTGCAATGCAAGAAGGTAAAATCTTAGGTCATATAGTATCTAGAGAAGGAATCAAAATTGATCCAAAAAGGGTTGAATCTATAGATACAATCAATATTCCTAGAAACATAAAGGAAATTTAGTCTTTTTTACGAAAAATATTTTTTTAAGAAGATTCATCCCAAATTTATTTGAAATTGTTAAATTGATTACAGATATGCTGAAAAAAGACAACAAGCTCAAATGGACCACCGAAGATAAAGCATCATTTGAACGCATCAAGAAGGTAATAGGAGAAGCACCTGTGTTGTCCATCTCGGACTACATGAAAGAGTTCTTGATCTTTTCATTCACATTCAAACATACTATCACAGTTGTGCTCTTACAGAAGAATGACAAAGTTTTTGAGCAGCCGATAACATTTTTTAGTAAAAGCCTCAGAGACATCGAGTTGAAATATGATATACTGGAAAAACAGGCATACGCTATGGTGAAGTCCCTCAAAGATTTCAGGAATTATGTGTTGCATGCCAAAATATTTTCCTACGTACCAACCAGCTCTGCTAAAGATATATTAGTTCAACCTGATAGTGACGGAAGGAGGGGCCGATGGCTAGCCAAGATTCAAAAATTCGATCTTGAGGTAAAACCAACTAAACTCGTCAAAGGTCAAGGCCTGGCTAAGCTATTAGCTGAATCCAATTTCAGATCACTCGAGATAAATCATCTGTAATCTTACGGAGACCTTGCTGATATAGAATAATTTGACGATCAGACACCTGCAACTCAGATCCAAAAAACAATTTCTTCCTATGCTTGGTATGGTGACATAGTTTCATACCTCCTGACTCTTCAATACCTAAGCGATATGACTCCTTATAAGGAGAGAACATTGAAGCTGTACGTGGTAAAATATTGCATCATCGACAACCAACTATATTGGAAGGATCCCCTAGGCTTTTTACTAAGGTGTCTGATAGAATCTGAAACAGAGAATGTTATAAATGAGTTTCATGAAGGGATGTGTGGAGGAAACCACGTCTGGAGGGCAAAGACCTATAAAATCCTGAGAGATGGATACTATTGGCCAAAGTTATTTACAGATGTGAATACTAAATTCAGAGCCTGTAATTATTGTCAACTATTCTCAAGCAAGCAAAAGCTTCCCGCACTACCCTTGATTCTAGTCAAGACAGAAGCTCCATTTCAATAATGGGGTCTGGATTTTATCATAGAAATCCATCTGCAATCTAGTACACAACATAAATGGATTTTAACCGACACAGACTATTTCACTAAATGGATAGAGTCCATTCCGACACGAAATGATACAGATTCATTGGTGATCAAATTCTTAGAAGAAAACATTATATCAAGATTCGGTTGTCCCCATAAGATAATTACGGATAATGCCCAAGCCTTTAAATCCATGGCGATGGTTAGTTTTTGTACAAAGTACAACATTGTACTAGGACATTCCACAACCTACTATCCTGAGGGAAATGGATTAGCTAAGTCATCCAATAAGAACCTAATCACCATAATTAAAAAGGTGTTGGCTGAAAATAAGAAATCCTGGCATGTTCATTTGAAATACGCTTTGTGGGAAAATCGAATCGGCACTAAGAAATAGATCGGAATGTCTCCTTTCCAAATGGTATACGGTACTGACATGGTCCTCCCCATAAATCTCGCTCTACCCGTGATGAAGTTGTGGCAAGATGTAAAGGAAGAGTTGAATGATGTTACCAGAAGAATAAACCAGTTAGTTGAAGTCCAACAAAATAGGGTTGAGGTGGATGAGAGACTTCAGAGATATCAAGACAATATGAAAGCCCTGTTTGATAAAAAAGTTGAATATAGGGAATTTCTTCCTGATGACCTAGTTTTGAAGTGGGATGCTAGGAAGGAAGGCACTGGAAAGCATGACAAGTTTGATCACATCTGGTTTGGACCTTTCAGGGTCGTAGCTTCCGAGGGAAAGAATTCATTCTTATTAGAAAACCTTGGCGGGAAATTCCTTAACGCCCCTATCAATGGGCGTTACCTGAAACACTTCATGCAATAATCAGATTCGAAATCCCCTTTGTACATACCGGTTTGATTTTCATGTTCGTCTCTTTGGTAAGTTTTTATTTTTATTGTAAATAAGACCATCTTTGTTATTTTCATAAAAGAAAAACAAAAATATAAAAATGAGTAACACATATCGTTTCATTTTCTGCAAAAGTTCTAACATTTCCCATGTTTATTTCCAGGCGGAATACTTATCAATAGTCGAGAAATAAGGATGCATCAAAAACCGACACTCACTTTTTAGAATGGTTGGCTTTCTCGCAAAACATGTGATAAATTAATAATGGGTTTGGTTGAAAATGCAAATGAAATCCAAGGTATGAAATTATAGGCTTATTATTGTTCAGACAAATTCTAAAGGAAATCCTTAAAACATAAATAAGTTTGTACTCATGTAAAAATGGTCACCTGATCAAATACTAGAACAATCCAAGATTCTAAATTTTCCGAATCAAATGAAAATAATATGAAGGTAAAAGGAAAATAAGAATAAAAGAAGCTCATTAATCAAGAAGTATACTGGCGTGAAAATGAGATCCCTTTCAAAACCTCCAACTCCTCGTTTTGTTTCCTTCTAGCACGTCCGAAAGTTTTTATTCTATCCTGAATTTCACTACCAGAGCTTAAATCTTCACAGTAATACATATTTCACCTTGACTCATGAAGCTGAAAGAACCAGACCTTCAAAACAAGAGTGGGAAAAAATATTTATGATTCCTCTAAATTTTGTAACTGAAAGAAAGTATGTCTAGGCTAATCTTGACTACTTTAGCCCTTCTATCAGATTTAAACTGATTAGTTTCTCTCAAGGAAAATCCCTGGAAAATGAAAACTTCCTGTGAGAACTTCCTTGTAGGATAAGTTGTCTTGAAGGTTGGGAGAGGATTAGTCTAGAGTAAATCAAAGTGAGTTGACAGACCTTCGAAGAAAATTTATAAACAGATATCATCCCCTATATGATGCATACAAATTGATTTCCCCCACTTCAAAAATATTAAAATATAAGGCATATGGTGAAAGGAAATTCGAATTTTGATTGCCCCCATCTCGTCCAAAAGAGATGATGAAAGGAAATTCATTTAAATGATTTCCCTCGTCTCATAAAAGTGCAACTTGAAGTGGTGAAAGGAATTTCAATGGGAAATTTAGATAAATTCACTGGGGTACTGAACAGGCTTGCTGACAGTGAAGCAATGTCTAGGATATCTACAAGGATTTTATGCATGTATATAATGTACTCTAGTAGCTAATTCTCTTTTCGATAATATTTACATCCTAAACCAAAAAGGGACTCCCGTAACTAAATCTTTAATTTTACTTTTCCTTGATGCGAACAAAATTGACCAGAGTCTGATAGATCAGTTAAGGTTGTTTTTATTATCTTAAACAAATCCGAAATCAATTTTAGAAAAAGAGAAACTATTAATAGCCTAACTCAAGATCTGTGAATGATTAAGTTTTTGAAAGTTTCCTGAGACAAGGTTGAAGTCTATTTTCTTCCTGTATGATTTTTCAAAGGTGTTTCCCAGAAATCCAGTGATGACTCCATTAACCCAATAGAGGAACTAGGTCTACTATTCTTCCACACCTCACATGGAGACGTGATCCCCAATTGAAGCCTGTGTTGGAACATATTTAAATTTTTAAGCCTTAAGGCGCATGCAAGGCCCACCGTCAATTAAGCTTCCCCGTCAATCAAACGACCCCTTTTTCCCTGAGTTTTTGGAGCCACCTGATTTTTAAGGAGGTCAAACCTCTAGAGACCGCTTCAAAGTTTCAGGATTTGGAGTTTCGCGCTTCGAGCGTTTCACCATATAATAAATCCGACATCCCGATGTCTGAAAGTGTTCTAAGTATCTCGATCCCAATACACGTGTACCAAAATAAGCTTTGACACATCATTATGGGTAATGGCCCATTGAAAAGGTAATAAAGTTAATTTGGTGACGCACAAAACTACGAATATCTAAAAGATGTACCCCAATTAAAATTGAAATAGTAAGCTTCGCAAATCTGGAGTTCAGATATTCACCATTCATCACACTCTAGATTAACGAAATCCAAACTCCCGAAATACTATAAACACTAAGAAGGGTTAATTAAAGATTAAAGACAATTAGCTAATGATTAATCACTTCGTGATTTCGAGTTTCAAAAATATTAGCTAGAGCTACTATCAAAGTCCCGAAGTCGTAGAACTCAAAAATCACTTAACGATAAACACAGTTAATTAATGGGTTAAATAAGATTATCTCGCAATTGATTTTTCGCTAAACATCATTTTGGAAAGTTTCAAATCTTATTTATCCAAGCTCCCGGTTGCGAACCCCTAAATATTAATGGCATTGATTACAGCTCATTGGCAATGATTTCGAATAAGATCACATATCACCTCCTAGATTTTTCATTAAAGATAAAAAGACATTGTCGGTAAAGGTATTCGTGAATTGATCCACTTAAGGTGAAAAAAAGATATTGAATTTTGAATTCCATTTGTGTTTCATAAAAAAACAAGCTTTAACAGACTAATAATTTTACGAGTTTCCTTGTAACAAATATCACACTTGTGAGCTTACTACTATCATGGCTCTATGGAAAATGGCTAAAGCATCTGGTGAAAGCATGAGCCAGAACACAGATGTCCTCTCGGACACTTCGCCAAGAGATGTAGATACCATGAAAACCTGGACATGGGTGTTTGATATCTTAAAATACGAGATGATTAACTGCCTAGAAGAGTCGAGCTATGAAGTGACCAAAACTCAAGCGACGAAGCTCAAATACATAGCTCAATTAGAGTTGCATAAAATAGCCACGCGATTGAGGCTTATGCCTTATAATGACATGATAGGTTGGGCTCTGGAGAATGTTGACATCTCAACCAAGACCATCCACAATTCACAGAAAGTTGTCGTTGGGTCTTTTCGACCAGAACATATACAGGTGATGTACAAATTATCTCTGGATTTCAAATACAATTACAATGTCGCTTTCTTAACACAGTTCGATGAAGAAGAATGCACTCAAGGTGGAAAGAATTACCCTGACTTAATCAAGAACTGGTGGGAACGCCCTCAGAAGTTTAGAGAAGACACCCATGGCATGTATGTCACTACATCATTAGACACCCATTTGATGTATGTGGCCATGATGCTATGTAGACCTTTCGGGAAAAAAACCGCTGCTCACTTCCAGTTATCATGGGTACCAATCATGCATGAGGTTGCAGAAGGTTTTTCTTTCAATTGGTCCAAGATATTATCAGATAGTTTTGCCATGGAAATCATAGAATGCCAGTCATTAAAAGCCAAAGGGAAACCTGCCCCTTTCTACATGTCGGCGTACATTATGGATGCCATTTTTTTCATGACACCATTTCCTTTTATGAGCTGGAGCTGGACTCCGACCAATGTCGATCCCATACATTTCTATCATTCCAAGTTGTGGGAGGATAAAAAAAATATTTCTTCTACGAAATCTACAACTATGTGGTGGTGTTGATGCATATTTCTCTCTAAGATTTCCCACCCCCTAGGATTTTAGAAAATATCATGACAAATCTAGGGAAAGTAGCGGACTGGTACATTGAGGAGCATTTATCCTATATCATGGTTTTTGGGTGTTCAGTTCCCCCACACACTTTACCAAAGTTTCTACCAGATCAGCTGGTGTGCCGAGAGATATCCTATCAAACTGTAGTTGGAGGAATAAACAAGGAATTAAAATCAACATAGAAAAAGGTATGGTCGACCTTCCCTTTACAAATTGGTATGTTTTCATTGTTTAATTTCGGCCGCTCGAAAGTGGAGGTTGTGGCCCTAGAGGAAATTAAGCTGATGGATATTGAATTCAAGAAGCACGGCCCTCACAAGATCATATCAAACCACCTAGCCCTATACAATCTGAAGCGATACAAGCATGAATATTCCCCACATGATGAAATATTCCAGGGAGTAAGGTATTACCAGGAGGTGTTGAGACGGGTCCAAACTCTAGCTCCAGATAAATTAGTTGAGTTCCACAATTTCCAAAGACATAGAAGAAATAGCTTACCTAAAGTCTTGTAGGGGGAAACCTAGACACCTCCATCTACACAAGAAGTTGAGACTCAAGGTTTAGAAGAGGGAAGTTCCAGTGGACAAGACACTCAGAAGAGTTTGAAGAAAACTGATGTTTTGACATAGAAAACAGACACCACATTGCCAAGTTCACCTGGTAATCAAACTAAAGCTCAAATTGAAGCTTTGTTTAAAAAGGGACCGGAAACACCATCATCCACACCAGATAGATTGGCTACTAACACAACAGGGCAACAACCATCCACCAAGATAGGTATCCCTATCAAGTCGGTAACACCTTACAATCTAGTCAGGGAAACCCAAATGTCGAGGTTGTGTTTATAGAAGATCTTACTCCCATTTCGACTGAAGAAATACCCCTTTCAAATTCTTTTTCAGTAAGAAGAGGAGGGTTATTGTTAAGAGAGAAATGCACCAAAGAGAAGGAGCCGCTGTCAAAAGACACAGAGTGTTGTATGATGGACAAGCCTTAGACGAGGTGGACTTCGCCATGGAAATGGAAGGCTCACTAGGGGATTTTTCCACGACAAATCAATATTCAGTAGGGAGTCTAGCGGAACAACGAAAACAAAAGAATATGTTAGTGAGACAGCTAGAGAACCAAATAAATATTGTGGAATAAAGTGTAAAGAATAAGATGAACTAGGATTTCGTTCAAATCAAAGCTTACGAGAGGAATCAAATTCAGTAGTTGCAAGCGAGCATTGAGGAGTTTCAGAGGAATTCACATGTTGATAAGGAATTAGCCACTCAGCGAGAAGAATTGATCAAACAAATTCAGGCCAAGGTACATCTAGCTGAATTTACAATAGTGGAGGTGGAAGCTTTCCAAGCTCGGGCATTGGAGGTCCACGAGAATATGGAATTAGCCCAGCAAAACCTTTTTACTAAAGTGGAAGTTGTTCAAAGATGTTATTAGATGGCATACCTCTCTCTAAAAAACATTTACATTAAGGAGAGAGAAGCCATTGTTGCTCGGGATACATTCCGGGAGGCCATTGTAATGGAAGTAAGGGATGAAATGGAAAAGATCCCTTGATTGTCTCTTCTGGAGAAAACCCGAGCTGACATAATCATGAAGACATGGAAGACAAATCTGGCTGAAAGAAAAGATTAGCCAGAGAAGTAAACAAGGCTTGTGAATAAGCATTGTCCTCTCTTGACAAGGGGTTACTAGACATTGAAGGAGATAGTATCTATGGGGCCCTGGGACAGATTGATATAAGGAAAAACTAACTTAACTCTAAGACAAGCATTGAAGAGGCTCGGATGACTATCCAACAATTGAAGCAAATTGACCTTGGTCAGATTAACAAGTGGATAGTTAATCCCAGGTTACAGCTACAGACTATATCGTTGGAAGTGAGGAAAATACAAGATAAGTTGCCTCATATAGAAAAGAAGTTGTATATTTTCTAGGTGAATGACACAATAGAACCTTCCAGGTTAGTAGTGTAGCTAGTAAGCAGGTGCATCCAATGTGTTGAACACGGGAAGGCTATTATATCTGGAAACAAATGAGACAACCTGCACCTACTATTTTCATTATCAAATGCCAGTTGTCTCCCATATGGAGGATATGAAGAAGAAACGCCACTACGTGCAGGCGAAGAGACAGAATGATTATGCGACCTTTCAGTTTACATATTGTAATACTTATCATTTTAGATTTAGAGAAGTCTGATCGTTTCAGGTCATGACCATTTTGTATAAATATCTAAATCAAAGACTTATCTCGGGTTGCTTCTTGTCGGATGTAATAAGAAAAACTCTCCTTTGTGAGTATTAATACAAGTGCAAATAGGGATTCCAACTTTTGTACAGTTTGAGTTATGTTTTCCTCCTGTATTTCATATCTCTAGTTTTCTCTATGTTATTACTTGATAAGTGAGTGTTTTCAATTTAGTACTACTACTACTGCAATCACATTAAATCGGTTATTCGTTAAGCAAACAATTTTTCCTCTATATTCACTATAAGTAAATACAAGATCGGTGAGCTAATTGGATCACTATATCTCATATCCTTTCAAGGGTGAATTCCTTATTTTCTTCTACTGTGAATAGGGTAAGATTCATATTCCATTGATGCCTCATTTTTCTTCACAGTTTTGTAAGTTTCTCCCACATCATCTAATTTTATAAATCGACTCAGATGAAAAATTATGACCTGTGTTTTGCTCTATCTTTAACTTCATTTGAATATTTATTCTTAAATAACTAACGAAAGAAAAAACACCTTTTAAAAAACATTCCTTTATATTTTTTATGCCTGACATTATGCTTTGAGCCTTAAGCTTAGTCTCAGGAACAACAACAAGAAAGGTGAGCAGTAACGAGAGTGGGTTAGCTGATTTTGGAGGGGGGGTAGGTGATATGTGGTAATCGGAGAGGGGGTTACAAAATGACGAGGGAATTCCACATTAGATGGGGCCAAAGTGGGGAAAACTATTTTTTGGACCCCCCCTCCGCTGATAAAGGTAGGTAGGTCGAGGGGAGGGAAGCGAATAGAAGTCGTCGATCAGGAGGTCTGATGTTACCACCAGGTGAGATATGCTTGGTAATTACCCTCTACACGACAAATTTTCTTGTCATTTTTTACTTTGGTTAAAAACATGCGACATGAAAAATAAGCCAAATATTTTTCTTTCTAACCTTTTACATTCTATTTTTTCTTTTTCTTTTTCTTTTCTTTTCTTTTCTTTTATACCCTCTTTTCATTTTCATTATTTTTTTATCTTTTTTGTTTTTTTTTTGGAAATCATTTGCAAAATACAATATTATTTACAATATGAAATCACTGAAAGAAAATACTCAATCACCATTTAATACTATGTAGGACTCTAACACGAAGCTTACGAAACTCAGTTACATCGCTCGATTGTGATTTTGTGCCCTCGAACCAAATTGTCATTGTGTCCCCGGATGGCTTCAGGAGGCAAGTTGCAACTCTCCATAGAACCCAAACTATGCATCGGATCGATGAAACGCTAGTTCTGTTGGACTCCTGGCACCATATTCCAACTAGGGGGACCCCAATCCTCAGATTTCCTCACCCAAAAAAGTGTTTTTTAGAGGATATTCAGAACTACGGTTTAGCTCAGTGAGGCACAATGCAAATCCGACACAGGGGGTCAACTTTCAAAGCCCCTGTGTTAGGGAATTGTCGGCATCGTGGTCATGTGGGAGTTTTTCATACACACCTTTCATATCTTACGAAACTCAGTTACGTCGCCTGATTGTGATTTTGTGCCCCCAGACCAAATTGTCATTGTGTCCCTAGATGGCTTCAAGAGGTGAGTTGCAACCTACCATAACACCCAAACCGTGCATCAGATCGATGAAACGCCATTTTTGTTGGAATCCTAGCACCGAATTCCAGCTAGTGGGACCCCTCTCCTCTGATTTCATCGCCAAGAAAAGTGCTTGTTAGAGGAACTCTGGAACTAGGGTTTAGCTCAGTGAGGCACAATGTAAATCCAACATAGGGGGTCAACTTTCAAAGACCATGTTTCGGGTGATTTTGGGCACCGTGGTCATGTGGGTGTTGGTCATAAACACCTTCTAGAGCTTATGAAACTCAATTACGTTGCTCGGTTGTGATTTTGTGCCCCCATAACAAATTGTCATTGTGTCCCTGAATGGCTTTAGTAGGCGAGTTGCAACTCGTCGTAGAAACCAAGCCATGCCTCATATCAATGAAACACAAGTTTTGTTGGACTCCAGGCACCAGATTCCAGCTAGGGGGATCCCTCTCCTATGATAATGTCACCCAGAAAAGTGTTTGTTAGAGGATCTCTGGAACTAGGGTTTATCTCAATGAGACACAATGCAAATCTGACACAACGGGTCAAATTTCAAAGCCCCTGTGTCGGGCAATTGTGGGCACCTTCATTGTGTGGGCGTTGGTCATACACACCTTATGAAGCTTATGGAACTCAATTACATCGCTCGGTTGTGATTTTGTGCCCCCAGAATAAATTGTCATTGTGTCACTGAATGGCTTTAGGAGGCAAGTTGCAACTCGCCATAGAACCCAAACCATGCATCGGATCAGTGAAACACCAATTTTGTTGGACTCCTTGCATTGGATTCCAGCTATGGGGACCCCTCTCCTATGATTTCGTCACCCAAAAAAGTGTTTGTTAGAGGATCTTCGTAACTAGGTTTTATCTCAGTGAGGCACGATGCAAATACGAAACAAGGGGTAAACTTTATTTAATGTGGAAGCTATTTGTTTGTCTAAATATTCCACCTTGATATTTTTCTGATATTTTTTTGTTTTTGAGACCTATACCTTCCCAAATTTCTTCTTCTTCATGTCTCTTTCTTGACTGGGTTCCTAGATAGATTGTGGGGAGGCCAAAAATTTATATCTATCCATGGTCACAAATTCTTCCCAAGGTACTCTAACAACTTATCTTTACATAACATCACATACTATAAATTTTATGAGGCCATTGTGGCCCGAGGCCTCCTATTGAATCCTCCCCTAACATTTCACTTATAATTCCTTCTTTGTGAATCTTGAAGGTTGTGTGTAGGTGTAGTTCTACTAACTTAGAAAACTGGAGAATGAAAAATAGAGATAATTTGGCTTGCCTGGGTTCCTAATGGGAAGGAAAATAAAATCAGAGTAAGGGTTATAGGATGGCATCATGGGAGTTGAGGATATATGAAAAACATACACAATATGTAGCTAAAATTGTAATTTCTAAAGAGGAATGTGGAGTTAGTAGGGTATAACCTCATGTGCACAACAACCACAGGGTTGTTTCACATGCCAATTTGGCATGCATAGCAGTCATTGTGGCTACTGTGCATGCCAATTGGACAATGGGGTCCTTTATTCTAGGCTTATTCTTCTTAGCATGAGTTCCCCATGGGATTCTCCCAAATCCTTTGTTTGGATAGAAGATATGTCCTCGTCAATGTCTGTGGTAGGTGTGTGTTCAATAATAGAAAACTTGTTTGTTACTTGGGACATATTCCTTTCCCTTGTGGCTCTACTTTGTTTCTCTCCCTATGGGTTTCCTATAGTAATTTTGAGGGGACTTCTATATGGTGTGCCCATATGGACCAAACTAGTAGCAATGTCCTTGTCATTCTCCTATTTTCTAGTAGACACTTATTTTTCTTCCTCTATGTTTGTCTTCTTGTGTGTTCTCCTATTTTTCTCATACATGCCTTGCCCCAATATTTGTACTCTTCCTAGATTCTATTGGGCTACCTCTTTGTTCATACTAGCTTGAAGGGACAATAATTCTTCTTTTTTAATGGTTAATAACTTATCCCAGGTGATTTTCCAACTTTTTCCATCCAATGTATCATGTACAATTATGTTGATAATCCTATGATGGGCTACTTGTAAGTTTTAAACCTGTGAAGTAAAGCAATGCATATAGATTCTTAAGAAAAATAGAATTTAATCAATGGCTCATACACATAGTACACAAAGATTTATATCGGAAACCCTCAACCGGGGAAAATCTTTCTAGTATTCGTTATAATGAATTTCACCATTCACCATACAATATATACAGTGTTTTTATGTATTTCGTAGATACCAAAACCCTAATCCCTTAATCTAGGATTAATTTAGAAAACCGCTAAAAATAGCAAAAACCACCCAAAAACAAATTTCGGGGCGCTACCCTGAACGCTGCATGAAAATGGGGGGGGGGGGCATACCGAACCCCCCCTAGGGCCCCACTAGGAAGTGCTTGACACACATGACACAAAGAACAATACTAGAGGGATCATTAGACACAATTTTCGAATCTGACATGCCCACACACACACATGCAAAGAATTTAACATATACCCAACACTAATGCATCCACCTTTCCTACCTACACTTTACAACTCATTTCTCTTAGAGACTGTAAAAAATAATAAGGAATGTTCAAGTTTTTTTCAGGTAAGTTGATATAAAATGTCTTCGATGATGTAAAAATTTGAAGTGAAATGCATAGACCATGCTATTCCTTCCATCACAAGTTATGTATTTCATTATGTGCAAGACCACCTCATCTCTCGGTAAGGGAAAATTCTCTCTTTTAAAACCATTATTTTTCTCTTACATTGTTTCATAGGACCCAAAGAAGATCCTTTTTGCATATAAGGCTAGTTTCCTTTCCTCCTTTTCCCATGGAAATCCCATAGGGAGTCTTGTAACTGTCACCAACATAGGTTCATTGATTTGGATTTGTAAGTCCTTAACTATGGTCATGTATTCTTTTTCCTCCAAGTTTTTAAAATTATGTGCATATTCAAGGGAAATTCCATCATCAAACCCTTGATTCCTATTGAAGTATTCCAACCAATTAAATTTTTGGAATGCATCATTCACTTTAGGATTGGCATACAATTTAGAAGGGTTTGTAGGTTCCATTCTATTAAAACTAGCTACCATCTTAGTATTTGATTAATCTTCTTTGGTAGATGTTTTCTTTTTACTCAAGGTCTACCCCACTCTACTTATTCTTTTGATAATATAAGCAATAATCTTGTGCCTATTATTATTCTATCTTTGAGATTAACTCATTCCTCTATCCTCAATTGTGGTGTTGGGATTTTCCTTGGTCTTTGCTTTCTTTTTACATTTCTCCATGCAAGTCTTCCTTGATATGCTTCTTCATATTTTTCAACAATTCAATGTTTCTCCAGTATACCAAAAATTAGATTGTTGACACTTATACCTTTTACCTTAGCTTGACGTTAACTTGGGTTTTGAAAATATTCAGACTCTTCAATAAAATCAATCACTTTGCTTCAATCATCTTAGGGTGATAGGATTTGAGTTTTGGAAACTCAAAATTACATTTTTACCTTCTCTTGACATTAAATTTGGCTCTATCAATACTTAAAATCGTTGAAAAACTCAAACTATCTACAATCATCCCAAGGGTTTAGGCTTCAAGCTTTGGAAACTCAGGCATGCACAACAGCCCTGTGGTTGCTATGCATGCCAATTTGAGTTTCCTCGATGGCCTTATACTTTCTATGATTGCATTCTTGACT
>SNQJ01S0086334.1:0-11566 GCA_010110895.2 Picea sitchensis | reverse complement strand
TGAAGAAGAGAGAGAAGACAGAAGGCACACAAAATGATTCCAAGGAAGAAAAAGTCCCAAAGACCAAAAATAAGGATGAAGTATTATTGAGTGCCACGTGTTCAGGGGGAGCAGCCCCAAAGAAGAAGGTTACCTTTTGTCATTAAACTCAGGGGGAACAGCCCTAACCTTTTCCATTGATGTCAAAGGGGGAGAGAAACTGGGATCATTATGATAGGGGGAGCATGAGTGTTTCCATCAATGACAAAGGGGGAGATTGTTGGAAGATTGGTTGTTGTCATTGATGTCAACCTATGATAACAACTGTGCTTTGATGAAGATTTGTTTTTATTGCAACCTGTGGGATTAATTGTGTTTTTGGTACACGTTTAATGTCTTGAAATGGTATTTTAAGTATTGAACTTCTTGCAAAGGATTATTCATTGAGTGGTTTGTTGTTTCCCTTTGTTTTTACCTCTATTATTTCACTTGTCTATCATTAGTGTGACACCAGCCAAGAAAGACCCTCATCCTTATCATTTTCTGACCCATCCATGCTCTTGTCTTGGTAAAACCAACCCTCTAACTGACCAACAAAAATTAAGAAACCAACCATTCTAAACTTGAGGTGGCCTAGCTCTGCCCTTTAGTAGTCAGGTGTAGACTTTAGGACCAACATCTTCTAGCGCTGTTGTCGGGGAATGGAGTAAAGAAATATATTTCCCTGTGAGAACGACAATGATCAGATCTAATATTTGATGGTGAACAAAGACCAGACACATTCAGACTGTAGATCATTCACCTGGTGACTCCATGGTTAAAGAATCCAATGGTGACTCCACAGTATTAAGAAGTCATATTTTCAGATGGAAACCATCTTGGCTCGGAGGTTTTATCCTTTTAATTTCTCTGTTGTTCCCATTTTTCCAAATGTTGTTCCTACTATAGATGAGTGGGGTGATATCTTGCCCATATTTAGAGAACATAGAGATGACAACCCTGCTGAGAATTTTCTTGAGTTTCGTGAACTCATGCATTAGTGGGGAATACCTCATGAGGATGTATTAATGAATATGTTCATGTAGTCATTAGAGGGAGATGTCCGTGAGTGGTATCGATCCTTGCCCTCTTCTAGCATCTCCTCCCTGGAAGAGTTTCATGTTGCATTCAGTGAGCATTGTAAAAGGTTTTTTTCAGCTGATTTACTTTTTGGATATTGTTATGAAGAATTTGGATCTCATATTTGACAGTCACTTATTATTTCTTCTAGTAGTGAAAATAAAAGGGATTTTTCCGTTGAGGAAGTGGAGGAAGATTTAGTTACATATGAGACTTATTTTGATTCTTTTATTCAAAAAGATGATGTTGGGAATTACATTGATGATGAAATTGATGATAACAAGGTGGATACAACATGAATTATTCTAGATGTCTTAGTTAGTCATTTTTATGATACATTTGTTGTTCTATGTTCTCATAAAGATCTGATTAACTATGAGGAAAGTGATGTTGAAGGTCACGAGAAAGTTTTTCCCCTTTCTTCTGAATTTGTTGAGCAACGAGAACTCTATAAGTCTAAACATGATATTATGGAACTAGAACAAGGAAAAACCAGCAATGCAGAAGACATACCCATTCATTTCAAACAACAAGATGAGCAGTATCAAGAGTGTTTTGCTTCCCCTTACAGTTGTGAATCACATGACTTTTATGGGATATTTCAACGAGGACATGAGAAACTCAGTATTCTTTATAATGCAGATCTTACACAACAACAAATTTGTCCTCTCAACCAGTTGGAGGCTTTTCATGAGTTTCAAGATCCAATAGTGAGACAGATGGATTCTTATTTTTCCAAAATCTCAAATGTGGTAAGTTTTAGCATGATCAACTTTTACAGCCGTGAATACGAGACGCCTACTATTTTTTTGTTGCACATAATATATCCTCTTTGGATTATTCTAAACAGTGAGATGCACGGAGTTATGGTTCTCATTCAAATGGTTTATTGGTTTCACTGGAAATCTGATTACACATGATTTCTTGGTTTTCAACTGAATAGAGTAGGTAGTAGTAGAATAATCTCTTAGTTCAAGTATTTAATTTTTCAGTTCACAGGATTTTTTTCAGTTTGTTGGTTTTTTCAGTAGTTTGTGTGTAGATCAACAATAAGACTCCATAGCCCAACAAAGGAACTGGGGTGTAGCTAAAGTTTTAAGTTTCATATTGAATAAAGACTCCATATCCCAACAAAGGCACTGGGGTGTAGTTACTATTTTGAACTCCATAGATGCATGGATGAGATAATAGTGGCAGAGATACATGGCCAACAGATAGAAATAGAGGTAAGAAGGCTCTGCTCACACTGGAGTTAAGCACGAGGTCGCGTGAAGTTTTTTGAAGGGATAACCCCTGGATACTCACCTAGTGTCAGATATATTTCTGTAGATTTATTCGTATTTGGGGATCTTGCTAGTATCCATACCTCTGTGAGAGGCGGTACTTTCAAGGTTTCGGGCTTTGCTACCCTGCCCATACGGTAATCCAGACTTACGACTATTCTCTTGTGCATCAGTTATACAGTGGTTGGTTAGTTACTTGACTTAGGTTTTTCATAGGTTACTTGCAAGGGTTATTCTGCTTGTATCCTGAGTCAGATAGGGGTCGGACAGCACACAACCTTTATGGAGGATTACCTCTCTGGGGGGATCTGATCGACTGGTTGTTAAGCCTACAAGGGCCCTTATAACTGATTTTGTTACCTCCAAACTTTAGCAGGGAGTCTCAGGTCCCTCCTGGATGAGGCATACCTTCTTTAGCGAGCGAGGCCACTCAACCACTTTAGCCTGTTTTCATGCATATTGGTCGTTTGAATTTTTGGTATGCTCTTTGATTACTAGTTGGCCTTAGGATATATTTTTATTTGTTGAGAGTCATAAGTCATCGTGGAGTCGGACCATCTTCCTCGCAGGTCCCGTCGGTTGTTATAGTTACCATCAGTTTTCGAGCTATTGCCTTCTAAAAGGCGTAGAGTTATCGGGAGTGGTACACACACATCCACTTTTCATACTTGTGATCCCACAAGGATGAGTACTAAGTCTAGTCTTCATAACACTGGGATTTCATCAACTCCCAATCCCACTATAGTTAATTGCACTCCTTCGAGACCTGCAGCCACTACAATTGCAGTGCCGAAGGCCTACACTGGTACTATGGCTCGGTCCGTAGTCAATGCTTTGTCTCTTGCCTCTAACCCTTTTGGGGGTTTCGTCCACTTGCCAATTTACAATGTTCAGACCATCCCCATGGCTACTAGTCCATTTTCTTATGGTATGCCAAGTTTCACTTCACAGTTTTCGACTTCCATCCTAGCTACTGGCCTTAACGCTAGCCTTGGACCTGGGGGCACTACACCTCCTTACACTCCCTTTCCATTTGGTAGCTCTCATGTTCCCCAAGCGAATCCTAATGTAGTAAGTGTCCCCTTCCTTAACCCTGGGTCTAATCCTTCTACGGCTAGATGGAACAACCAAGCTGGCGGACAAGTTCTGTCCTATATCCCTATCCCCTCGGTACCAAATTCGACCAATAATTTTGGCATAACGAATCCACTTCAATTCTCCGGATTCCCACCCGGAGGAGGTCAGTCTTATGTTTTTGGCACCCCCCAACCTAGATCTAATCCAGTTGGGGGTAGTTTTAACAACCCTCAGTTTGGAGCTAATCCAACTGGGAGCAATTTTCATAACCCTTATCAAAACATTCCTGTTGGAATGATGCCCAATCCATCTTTCACGAATCCGCATGGAGGAGGGTATTTTAACTCCAAACAAGGTTCTGGTCCTTACCAGAATCCTGGATGGAACGTAGCTCCTAATACTCAGTCTTTTGTAGGAGGATGGGGTTAGGTGTTGCAACCCCGTATTCCCTTTCTGGCCACGCTTAATCTGCCAAATTTGTCTAAACTAATGAATGACCCGGTGAGTCATGATCGCACATGGCCCCCTGTCCCCACCAAGCTTCCGTCAGACATTCCAAAGTTTGAGGGTAAGAATGGCGAGGACCCTGGTGATCACGTCACTACTTTTCACCTCTGGTGCTCATCGAATTCTTTGAATCATGATTCTATTAGATTATGATTGTTTCAGTTCACTCTTATCGGGATTGCGTCATAATGGTATATTGAGCTACCTAGGGGGACATATCAGTCTTTTCAATAGTTAGTGCTAGCCTTTCTTAATCATTTTCAACTACCCGTTCATTACGATGTTGGCCTTGAACTTTTGTCAACTTTACGCCAGGGTTCTGGCACTCATATTTCGGACCATATCCAGGAATGGCATAGGCAAAGATGGTTATTTAAGACTCCCATACCCCCGAACTTTCTTTTATAATGGTTTTTAAAGTCTTTACATGCTCCTATTTCAAAGGACGTTGCTACTTCTGGGATCTTCAGCGAGGAAGAGGCCATTTTTAGAGCCCAACAATTCGATTTGATCTATGCTTAGTCTGGGATGTTATACCACCTTCTTCCCGACACACCACAGTCGACTCATGATCCTAGACAAAGTCCTAGGCCCCATGCCGATGGAATTGTGGGGTCCACCAATGTAAATTTCGTAGACTCGGCAACGAATTCTGCCGGAGGACCAGCTTCATCTGGATCCTCCAAACCCACCCAATCAACGGATGTACATTCTATGCAGTCGTCAAAAAACCCAAATGGTGACCAGCAACCAAATGGGAATAAACGAAAAGGTCGAAATAATCGTAGAGGTGGGAAGAATAAACCCAAGGACAAGAATAATAATGGAAAACAAAACGATAATGCTGAAGAGGGAAAGAAAGAAAAGCGTAAGGTTAAGTTTCCTTGTAAACTTTGTACTAATGATCACCTTACACACTTATGCCCCAAACTTGTGGAGGCTGCGAGGATTTTAAATCTTCCACCCGCTGTGCTAATGAATCCTTTTCCTCACAACCATCACTTAGCCTTGAGTTCTTCGAACGCCGCAAGTTCACATGGTGGGAGTAAAAGCCCACCATCGCAAGATGGTGATCGTGTTTGTATCAATATGGTCGACACAAAAATCGATATAGCCACTCGCTCTCGAGATTACGGATCTTCAAAAGCTAGTACCAGCCTAGAAGCTCCTCCTCCACCCACGGAGATGAATTTACAAATCGAGAAACCAGAGCCACCACCTTGTATTCCGAAAGGAGTATTCAAGCGCTCTACCCATAACCCTAATCCTAGAGTCACCCATAACTACTCTACTGTTGAGGATCTGGGGCAAACACCTTGCGCGATGTCTGCTTTGGAGGTACTGCAGGCATGTCCATCACAAAGGAATTCCTTACTCTCTGCCTTAGGAGATCTAGAACCTAGTGGCTCCAAGATCATCAAGTTTTATATCACATACGTGAAGCCTCGCTTACCCTAACATGTGGCTTTCCAAATCCACGTGGAGTATTCTAAATATACCATCAAACGAGCGGTCGTTGATGAAGGTGTTGCCACTTGCATGATGTCCTTAGTCTGTTGGAAAGCTATCGGTTCTCCAACCCTTTCAAAGTCGTCGACCATGTTGACCTCATTCGACAGTCATTCCTTCTACCCTCATGGTATTCTCCCCGCCTTTCCGGTCCAGTTAGGTGGGAAGACGGTAGAGGTAGTTGATGCACCTCTCGATTATAACCTATTACTAGGTCACAATTGGACTTATTCTATGGTCGCCATTGTATCGTCCATTTTCCGCATGCTTTGCTTTCCTCATCAGGGGGAGATTGTGACAATCGACAAGTTATCCTTTGCGTACTCTAGCCCAAATGCATCTGTTGGACCATCGATCCCTATGGTCGACAATTCTCAGTCGACAACTGAGAATAACGGTGTCAAAATGTATTCTTCCCTTATGGGTACTTTCGACTTCTCGGCACCGACTCACCATGTTTACGCCATGACTAGTACGCCTGCTTTAGTAGAGAGGTCCATCCCTTTCCACGCTTCTTATTTTAGTGACCCTTGGACCCTACCTTCTCTGACTTCATCGATTGAAGGTCAATCGCATGCTGGCATGGCTATGCCACTATCGGCAGTAGAGATTGCATATCAAGATATCCTTGACTCTTATGCCCATCCCGATCCTGTTCCCTCGCAAATGGTCGAGGAGGATCCAATTCTTAGGCTCGTGTGGGTCACTTCATTAGCTTGTTCACATGATTTCTTGGATGAGACTTTTCCTTCAGACGAAGCCATCCTTGAAGCCATGAATGATTTCAAGAGACCTTGGAACAATATGCATCATCGATCTTATTTTCTCCCAAGTCTTGAAAGAATTGAGCAAGATGATTTTAGATCTACCCTGAGTGAGATAGTCGGTCACGCCGTAGTTACACTTGATACACATAGCATTTATGTCGAAGGGGATATGGCGAGTATTTCTCCTACCGTCCAGATCGATATCTCTCGTACCCCTGGCAAGATTGAAAATGTAAATATAGGTGCAGGTTGTTCGCCAGAAGAGATTCTGATCTACACCAACCTCTTCAAAGAATTTTGAGACATATTCACTTGGTCATATGAAGAGATGCTAGGGATCGGCCCCATATTGTTGAACATGAGAATAGGACTTACTCGGATTCTAAACCCGTTTGACAACGTCTTAGAGTTGTTAATCCGAGGAAGGCCCCCGATATTAAGGCAGAGGTAGAGAAGCTACTTAATGGCAGCTTTATCTACCTAGTTCCCTTGACTGAATGGGTATCCAACCCTGTTCCCGTGAATAAAAAGAAAGGAACCATCCGTGTGTGTATGGAATTTTGTGACCTGAACAAGGCCTGTCCTAAAGATAACTTCCCCACACCTTTCTTCGATCAGATTCTCTATGAGTGTGTGGGAAGCGAAACATTTTCTTTTATGGATGGATTTTCAAGCTATAACCAAATCCAGATCAAACCCAAAGACCAACATAAGAAAGCATTCATATGTCCTTGGGGTACATTTGCATACCGGAAAATTCCTTTCGGCAACGAGCCATGAATTTTGCTTTTCATGATCTCAAACACATAGTCCAAGCTTACCTTGATGATCTTGTTGCTCACTCTCGCAAGAGAGTGGATCATGCTACACACCTTCGACTGGTTTTTGAAAGATGTTGCTACTATAGAGTCTGACTCAATCCTCATAAATGCATCTTTTACGTTAGATCTGGTCGTCTCTTAGGATTCTTAGTCTCCAATATAGGGATCATGGTAGATCCACTTAAGGTTGAGGAAATTCTTCAGTTGCCTCCCTCGCGCACGAATAGACAGCTTCAAGGTTTACAGGGGAAAGCTAACTTTTTGCGTTGGTTTATTGTGAATTATGTCGATATCATTAAGGGTTTCATGCACCTATTGAAGAAAGAAACCCCGTTTATCTGGGATGAGCGAGCCCAGCAGTCTTTTGATGCTTTAAAGAAAGCCTTGGTATCAACCCCTCTACTGAAATATCTTGACTACAGTAGAGATTACTTGTTGTATATCGCCGCGTCTTAAGAGACCATTGGTATGGTTCTAGTTCATGAGGATGATGAGCTCCGCGAGCACATCATCTACTATCTCAGTCAAAATTTAGTCGGTCCTGAATGTAATTACTCGCACGTTGAAAAGCTAGCTTTGGTTGCCGTCCACGCAGTCCAACGTTTACGATAATATATATTGCTTTGCAAAACTACTGTGTTTTCTGATGTTAATCCATGTCAATATGTCCTCACTAGACGTTTCATAGGTAGAAAATATAATAAATGGATTGTCATCTTACAAGAATTTGATCTCGAGTTTTCTTCGGCCAAGTCCAAGAAATCACTATTTTTTGCAAAGTTAATATCCAATTTCCCATGATTAGACGAAGATGTTATTCATGTCGATTTGTTCGCGGATGAACACATTTTCCTCGTCTCGTCGTTCGACCCCTGGTATGGAGATATTGTTTTATATCTTCAAAACTTGAAGTTCGCTCAGCATCTCTCGTGAGATGATCGACGGTGTGTTAAATACCAATCCAAAAAGTATACAATCATCGGCAACACTTTGTATCGTCAAGGAATAGATAGTATCTTACGTCGTTGCTTAACTCATGAGGAAGTCGAGTTAGTCCTTAAGGATTGCCACAAAGGGGCTTGTGGTGGTCATCTATCCGGGCTTGCGACAGCCCAAAAAATCTTGCGAGTCGGTTACTTCTGGCCCACCATCTTTAAAGATTGTATTGAAGCAGTTAAGAAGTTTCACCCCTGCCAAGTGTTCACTCAAAAAATGCGCTCGCACCCAGCCCCTCTTCACCCAATCATTACCGTCGGTCCCTTCACCAAGTGGGGAGTAGATTTCGTTGATTGCAACCCAACTTCAGCTGGGGGGCATCAACACATTATCGTGGCTGTCGACTACTTCACCAAGTGGGATGAAGCCATGCCTACTGTGAAATCTGATGGGAAGACTGCAGCTTTTTTCGTATTCAACCAAATTATCGCCCGGTTCGGTATCCCGAGTGAGATTGTCATTGATCGTGGCAGTCATTTTCAAAATGAAATGATGATAGAAATAGCATCTAATCTGGGGTTTAAACATGATCACTCGTCTCCTTATTATCCCCAGGAAAATGGGCAAGTAGAGGTCGTCAATAAGTCTCTCAAGACCATCTTGCAAAAAACTGTCAATCGAAGCAATTCCAACTGGAACATTATGTTATATCCCGCACTTTGGGCATACCAAACCTCGATTAAGACTACCACCGGTTTTTCTCCTTTTCAGTTAGTACACGGTGTGTATTCGATACTTCCCGTTGAATGTGAAATCCCTTCTCTCAAATTGGCAGTTGAGATCCTACCTGACACTTCATATTTAGAGCAACGCCTTGTACACCTAGAGAGTCTTGACGAGCAGCGTTGGGATGCCTTTACAACTATCAAGTAAAACAAGAAACGTGTCAAGGTTTAGTATGATAAGTCTTTTTGTCTCCGGATCTATGCTGAGGGTGACTTGGTCCTCTTGTATGACCAAGCCAAATAACCCCTAGGGGCAGGCAAGTTTAAACCCATGTGGCACGATCCTTATATCGTGCGACGTGTTCTAGAAAAAGGAGCCTACGAGTTGGAATATTATGAAGGGAATAAATTGGCTGAGCCCAGAAATGGGCTCTACTTAAAAAGGTATTACGCTAGAGCCCTGAGCTTGGGCAAAACCCTTTGTATACTAATGTAAATTTAGTGTATATACACCTTTCCCCCTTTTTTGTCTTTGGCTTGCTTATTGAGTTTTCCCTTTTTTTGACAGATGTAAACGGAGTCTTTGGTCTACGTAGGATTCGTAGACGGAGCCAGTCGTCATACATGGAACTTAGCTTCCTTCGCTTGGATGATTTACTTGCCCGAGGCTCTGTTGGTGTCTTTAGGTGGTGTATGCCTAGGGCCATCCACGAATAATGTGGCCGAATACAGTGTCGTCATAGAATTATTGCGCGATGCTATCTCACATGGTATTCTATCTATAGAGGTGCGCCTAGATTCTCAGTTAGTTGTATGTCAGTTGAACGGTCGGTACCGTGTGCGTGATCCGACGTTACTCCGTCGATTCCTACAGGTACGTCTTTTAGAACGACAATTTGATTTTATTACATACTTTCACATTTCTAGAAGTTCTAATCATGTATCTGATGCCTATGCTAATTATGTTTTGAATTGGAATTTGTCACATTAATAAAGCAAAGAAAACCATTAAATCAATGTACACATTGTAAGATATAAGTACAGTCGAAGATCCCTCTTTATATATTTCCAAAAAATATGGTGTTTTATATTACAAAATTGGGGCTAAAACCCTCAAAAATACATATACAGCCGATATACATGTCCCATGACATCTATGCCTGTGGCGCCGGATGAGTCTCGTGATAGAAAACCACAGCATTGGAGAGACGCCGGAAGAGTCGTACCCATGCTCTAGGTACACCAACAACTTGCCTCTGCATGGCTTCAGGTAGATCCTCCACCTGAACCATAGGAATCCTCTGTGTCAAACGCAACAGGTTGCCCTGCACGTTTTGAAGGACTCTCTCCGCCTCTCCTCCCACTGCCTCATCTCCCCGATGCCTCCACCTATGTCGTAGGAATCCCTCTAGCCGTTGCGGAACCCACATCTGCAACCACACAAGTATCGAGTTAATATCTAAAAACACCATCCAAAAAATATTTTTGTTCTTTTAAAATACAAAAATACAAAAAACGAAATATATAAAAAATATTGTTTACCTATGGCACCGTAGGCGGCTCCTGGTGGAAGTGGCATATCAGGATCACCTCTGAAATCCATTCCCACATAGGGATAGTCGTCCAGAGCTATGATTTGTCTCCTCCACCAGAAGAAAAAATCAGCGATATAGGGTGTCACCACCCTACCTCCCCCCTGCCATCTCATGACCTCGATCCATCGCACCATAGCTGGATCACGTGTCCCTCTAGGAATGATCTCCACTCTAGGTCCTAGGCTTGGGATCCGCTCGAAAAAGAAGCTACAAAGGATAGAGGCAAACCCAAAGTTTCGCTTTGCCCCCTACTTTCACTCTGTCAGCTGACCTTTCATATTGGTTCGCAATGAGGTACATCAATCGTACACGATAGGTCTTGCACACTCCAGTGCGTAAAACAGAAGCGGTCTCGATGCTTGATGCAGCGAGGCCGACCCTATGATCCTGGTAAGCACGAGCACAATAATATTCAGGCTGAGGTTACCTATAGCCCAGATAGGGATTTGACTTCCCACCATGGGAGTCTCGGCAACACAATGGGCCTCAATGTATTCTTCAACCTTCATCCCACTCCTGGCCCCGCGTGACTTGAGGTCCATGACCTCTCCTCAGCATGAAAGTCCTGTCAAGAATTAGATGTCCTCTACTTCGATCCTTAATGGTTGTCCATCAAGGATAAAGCTCTCGATATCTGGATCCCAATAGCCCACCAACATTTCCAATAACCTCACTTGGGCCCTCGTTCCTTTGAGAGCCCAAAACTTGTATAGACCACATATTTTTAATGACTTGAGCCACTGGATCCCGATCCACTGTTGCATCTACCTCCTCGTGCTCTCTCTCCCTCCACTCCAACACCATCCTGCAAAAACCAAATCAATTTTTGAGTTAGAAGCTTATTTTTTGCCATTTTGTGCAAGTATACGCGGGTTATCCAAGAACAGTCGCGGGTAGGGCCTGATATACACTCCTTGTAGTTCACACAAGGGTGTATATCTGGTCGTATACGCCACATATTAGTAGAAACCCACGTATGCCGAAAAACCCAATTTGCACCCTTAAAAACTAAAAAAATGGAGCCTAATTCAAAATTGTAAACCATTGAATTTGAAGAGGATGGGATGAAGAGTTACCTGGACTAGATGGTTTGCGATTATGTTGCCTATTGCTCCCGCGATCGTCATTTGAATTCTGGAGGTATGTTAGTCCAAATTGCACTATTTTGGGTGAAAATGAAAATGACATAGTAAATTTTGATTTTATTACTATTTATAAAACATTTTTACCCATTTGATATAGTTTTAT
>SNQJ01S0086333.1:46038-62269 GCA_010110895.2 Picea sitchensis | reverse complement strand
TTATATTGTAGTTTGTTTTGTTTCTTTAACCCTATGCTCCACAACTGTTCTGCCCTGCTAGACCCAACAGGGTATGAAAGCGCTCTCTATTTGCTCACCTGGTGACCATTTGAACGTGAACACTTTGTATAGTTTTTTACCCTTTTATGAATGCTTTGGTATTAATTCAGGTCCATGGATGAATTCATCACTATTTGACGATGTTGAGTTCTTGTAACCATGTGCGGATGAAATTTCAGTGATAACAGATGCCCCCTGATGGATGAGGTTAGGAGCATACTTATAGATTAAATCCATCAATGTTTCTTCTACTGAGAATGTTTTTGTAAGAGAGAGAAATAGTGGGATCATCTAGAGCGATCCGTTGGAGGGAAAAAGGAACCGGTAGGACCCGACCTTCCATGAGGTGTGTAAAATAGAAAACTGTGTACAAATGAGGCGGGCATGCCCCATGCTTGTGTCATGTAACTCCAAAAAACGATGACTGAAGTGTTGGTGTAGACAAATGCAGTGCCCTCGGGGGTGGTCGTGATAAAGGCAGAAGACAATTCTGCAAATGAACATACTCTGAATAGTAGGCAGTGATCATGGTAATAAGTATCACCAACTATGTGGGCATTGATAGCCCAACCAAGTTCAGAGGTCTTCAGAAAATGAAATAACTAACTGCAATAGTCAAAAAGTAAGACCCACCGTAACATGAGAAAGTGTTGGCGTCGAATGTTATGGGGGTCAACGACAGCAGGGAGCAATGGTGTTTCACCCTGTGCCATCTGAGATCTCTCATTGAGTGGATAATGAGAATCAAGATACTGTCGCCCTTTTGGAAAAATGTGCTGATGTCGACAAAAAGGGGGACGCGACTCCCAGAAGAAAATGGCTTCGTGAAATCTACTAGGTGAGGTGAGGAAGTGGAGGAGGTACATGGACGAAGTTGAGATGTGGGAAGACTCAAGACTGCCCTTGGTTGGAGGATGTGTGAGATAAAAATTTGCAGCAGCTGTTCAACGAGGTCGAGTGTCAGGGGGACGACAAGACCGAGGATAAGTTGTGCCAGAGGCGAGACAAGGTGAACAAATTCAGAGGGAAGAGGTAAGTGGCCTGTGGGGTACTCTGAAGATATGGACGATGCTGGCAAGGGTAGATGATAAGTAGTGCTCCAACCAAGGGTGACATGGGTTGCGGTTGGCCAAAAAGAGGGAAGCAGGTCGCCAAAGGTGACAACAAAAAGGGAATGTAACGACTGGAAATAAATGCGTTTGTACAATAAATAACAAATAATTGGGGAGAAGTGTACAAATATAGAAACGGGTGCCCCAATGTGATATGGGTGGCCTGTGTAGGGCATAATTTTCTCGAAGAACTGATGAAGGGTGGGGGCCCCATTGGTGAGTTTCTTTATGAGGTAGGTGAGATGAAGGTAGATTTGCAGATGGGCAAACTGATTGTGGATGAAATGGGGGGTTCATGATACTGTGGAGGTGCAGTAAAAAAAATAGAACCGTGAAGAGATAATCTGGGAGTCCATGTGGGAAAGCTAGAAAAATGAGGAGGAGTATGCGGTTGATTCATGACATGATGAAAGACTATCAGGACTCCCATCCCTAAATGGTTTTGAAAAACAGCATGAGTGTTAGAAGTGTCAAAATGTGCTATGAATGGGACAACTCATGTGGGTAAGAATGCTACCGGGTGACAGTACCGAAGATGCAAATGGAGGTGTGGGTACTGTAGAGCCGGGAATGGGGATCCTAGAGAAAAATGTCAGAGGGTGTGACTGGAAATGTGAGTGCGAGACAGAGGGAAAGACTACATGCCAGTGATGAGTATATACCTGAAGGGGTTGTGCCGATGTATGATGATCAAGTACCTGCACACATGAAAACCAAATACCCAATGTGAACAATATCTGAAGAGAATCAAAGATATGAGCATGTATTTGATAAGCGTGAATATGTGCATGTGTACCTGACCAGGGTATGAAAAATGGCACCCCGGGGGCTCAGGATGAAAAGAGGCCCCGGAACTGCTGTGATGTAGATGACGGGATACTGATCCCATGGCTAAAGATGGATCGAGAAATGGACACCGTGGGCTCCCGGAATGGTGAGTGGAAGTTTGGAAAAAAGGCCTATATATAGATGTAGGGCCCACATTTCCACCTCATTTGTACCTACTACGATAGTGACTGGACGAGCAGTTTTCAGAGGAGATTTGGAGATTCGGGGAGGACGAGGCATCTGATTGGTGATTAGCGAGCTTCAGGTTAGTGATCTGATCATCCTGCATAGAAATAGAAATTCATTTTTTGGGCAGGGGTTGTATGGAGGGCCATACATAGGGATTTTGTGGATGTGGACCCCCCGTGTGCAGGCGATCCAAAAGTAGTCACACACACGTCTGGGAAGTGCGAATACATGTCTGGCATACCATGAGAAAAATGATTAGAGACTCAAGGAATTGACTGAGTATCATAATTATTCATACCATTATGAAATACGGATGGATTCGCCCCCATGAAATGAGCGAATGTCATGGGGTAGGTAGCATTAAATGAGGGAGCCAAAGGGACTCGCTATCCATGATAATGAAAAATCACGGCAGAATATAAAATCTTAAGGTCAACTAATAATAAAAGAATACACCAAAATAAAATAAACAAAAGGCTAATATGCACACAAATAGGATAAAGTGGTTGAAAGAGGCCTCCCTCCCTAAAGTAGGTGTGCCTAGCCCAAGAGAGGAATGAAACTCTTTGCTAAATATAGGAGGTATCAAAATCATTTATAAGCGCTCTCGTGGTCTTAACAACAAGTCGGTTAGATCCCCCTGGAGAGGTAATCCTCCATAAAGGTTGGGTGTTGTCTGACCCTTATCTGAGCCAAGGTACCTACAGAATAACCCCTGGAAGTAACCTATGTGGCACCTAAGTCAAGAAACTAAGAAACCATGATATAACCGATGCACAGACAAACAATTGTAAGTCAGGTCCACCGTATGGGAAGGATAACAAAGCTTGAAACCTCGAAATCACCACCTCTCAAAGAGGTAAATGTACTAGCAAGTTCCCCATATACGAATAGATCCATAGAAATATATCTGACTCTAAGAAGGTATTAGGGGGATATCCCTTCAACCAAACTCACGCAACCTTGTGCTTAACTCCGGTGTAAGAGGAGCCTCCTGATATTACCGATTACACAATGGAATTCTCCACTCCCTTATTCAGACACATATGTTGATTTAATAGACTTGGAGAAGTTTTCTCACAAAATCCTATTCCAAGGCTCTAAATCCTAAGCTATTTTGTGCACCCTAGAAAAATAAAATTGTTACTAATCAATTTTAAATTATAGAGTTACTTTTAGTGGCCTTGCTTACTAAAAAAGGTGCGGTCGTGAAACTAGTGGTGTTATGACTCAACAAGTAAAATAAATGAATATGAATACAATGCAAAGTTCTAACTTCAGTTCCCAATAAATAATATGCTTTTCAAAATACAATTCTCAATTCAGTTATGCAATTCCAAATAAAATTCAATATTTCTTTACATGTACTAAGATCAATGATAAATACTCAAAAGATCAAATGCCAACAATGTAAAATGCCTAATATTTTTGTATTTTCATTATATAAAAGAAGGAAAATGAAAGGACTGAACAAAAGATTGACATGAAAACTCTACTGTATGTAAACAAAGACAAACCAAGTATGATATCAAGAAGAAAACACCCAACCCAAGATGCAGGGAAAATCAAATCAAAAGGATGATGAGAAAGGTGCCGCCCAAAAATTCAAGCAAAGAAAGGTTTCATGTCATCCCATAGACACTTAACAGTCATAATAGAGACCTAAGAAGACTCAACAATCATCAAAACCTACCCAACAACCATAAAACCCAGCATCCAAGCAACAAAGAGTGATGTATGTGACTGTTCAGGAGAAAAGTGTGTATATACACTTGTTGCAGAAGGAAAACACATGTATGTATGCGACTGTCAGGAAAATACCCACGTATATGTGTCAAAAAATAGCCAAGATAAGGAGAAGGATAAGAAACTCATACTCAAAATGGAAAGAGGTTGTCAAGCAGTTAGACTTAGACACCATTCTTCCCACCAAGGCTTCTCCACCCCTCGTCGTCCCAATAGTTGAATAAATTTTACCTCAGGGATCACCTAAGAGCTCTAATACACCACTTAACCCTAATTTCTCCCTCCCCCAAAGGAAAATACCGGTTTGGGAGACAATCCCCCAAGCCATCACTCAAATACACTTCTTCTACTCCCGACCGGTAGTACAAGATTTTCAGGTAGCCGCAACGCTTACCCTTACCAACATGGTGCTCTCCATCCCTGTATGGTATCTACACCCACCCATGATGGGTCCTCAACCATCCCTCCCTCCTCAATCAGAGGGAATCCTAATGAATTTTCCAAGACTAAATCCAACCCCACCACCCTCACCCCTAATTTCCAGCACCACCACTATGGTTGGTGGTAGACAAAAGAAGAAAGATCCCACCGCTCCACTTCCTCCTTGAGTTCAACCTCCTTATGCACTCTGCTAAAGAGAGGTAAACCCCACTAATATATGTCCTTGTCTTCCTGAATTACACAATCTGATTCAACTCATTCGAGAAACCACATCGCTCACCGCTTCACCAAGCACACCTTGCACTACCACAACGTCCCCTACTACAGGAAGTAAATGGCAATGAACCAAATTCATTTGTACCACATGTTCATATTATGGCCACTACACTCATCATTTCCCATCTCTACCTCAGTTTCGACAGATGCTAACAATGGTACGCCATACCCTTCAATAAGAGCCCTATCCACCACCACTTTCGGGTACCCATGTCACCGACATCCATTATGTCTCTACCTCAGTCCCTCAACGGATGACATTCCCTTGCTCTCTTTGTGATTCCCTTGCTCATTTCACATATCAGTGTCCTTCGATTATTGAATACAAGCGTCATCAAATAAACCTTATTCAAAATCATTCGACTACCCCACCTCATGTGATGCAAGTGACTCCCCCTATCCCTTCTCCAGATATTGTTCACATCACCTCCCATGAAGCTGAGTCACTTCCCACCCCTCCATGGTTCATGGATAGACTGTATAAGGATATTCCCCCAAATCCTCCCAATTATATTGTTCATTTACCACAGGAAATCTTAGCCCCACCACAGTTTACAACCCACGGTGTCTGGACATCTGGTTTATGTCAAGCCAGCCATCGCACCATAGTTACAAAACCCCCTCCACATCTTCACCACTTGAAGACAATCACACGGTTGTAGTCACCCCTGTTACCTCCCCGGACCCCCTATATTCTCACATTTTCCACTGCGATGAAGATATCCTGGAGGAACTCACTACCCTCGATTGCCCATGGAATGCACTCCATCATAGAGCAATTTTTTTCTCAAAGGAATCTGTCAACCCCCTAGACAAGCCTCCATATGTGTTATCAAAACCAATGATTTTATCTTGTCAAGGAATATAGAGTAGTTTAACAACCCTATCCCTTCCCTCGATGCTTTTGAAGAAGGCAACATGACCAATATCTCCCTCACTATCAAAATCAACATTTCCCTCAAACCGAGAATCATAGAGGAAATCACCATTGGCGTTGCATGCTACCTTGAGGAACTCACATCTTACAAAGCTCTCTTTCAGGAATACCAGGATATTTTTTCCTGGTCATATACAAAGATTCTCATCCTCGATCCCTCTATAGTCAAACATCACATCGAGACATGGCCATATGTCACCATAGTCTATCAAAAGCAGCACTCACTTCACCCATCCAAATTTGCGGCTATCAAAGATGAAATTCATAAGTTACACATCACAGGGTTTATATACCCCATCACATATACCTCATGGGTTTCTAACCCCGTCCCTGTTAACAAAAAGTAGGGCACTATTCGCGTTTGCACTGAATTTCGTGATCTCAACCATGCTTGTCCCAAAGACAACTTTCCAACCCCTTTCATTGACCAAATTATCGATGACTGTGCCAGCCACAAAGAATTGTCCTTCATGGATGGATTCTCTGGCTACAATCAAATCCAAATCCATCCAGTAGATCAGTATAAAACCACTTTTACTACCCCATGGGGTAATTTTTCTTATCTTGTCATGCCTTTTGGAATAAAAAATGTAAGTGCTATATTCCAATGGGCCATGACTTATGTTTTCCATGATCTTGCTTGCATCATTATTGCTTACTTGGACAACCTCACTACTCGATCTAAGAAATGAACTCAACATCTAGATGACTTACAAGTCATCTTTAAATGATGTTGCCAGTACAATATCTTCTTAAACCCCCTCAAGTGTGTATTTTGCATCATCGTCGGACGTCTCCTTGGGTTCATCGTCTACCAACACAGCATCACAGTGGACCCCCTCAAGGTCCAAGCTATCATAGAAATTCCACCACCTAGGAATTTTCTCCAACTGCAGAGCCTACAAGGCAAAGCCAACTTTTTACAATGCTTTGTCCCAGATTACACCACTCGCACACATGGTTTCCTTCGTTTACTACATCATGATATCCCATTCCAGTGGGATGAACATGCCCAAACCACTTTTCATGATTTAAAAGAAGTTATATCCAATGTCCCTTTGATTAGTACTCCAGAGTATGATCGCGATTACATACTCTACTTTTCATCCTCATCTGTCTCAATAGAAGGAGTCCTCATCCAACTAGGGGATGATGGACGTGAACATGTTATTTACTACATCAGTAAAAAAAATTTAGGACCACCTATGAAATACAATCATGATGAGAAACTAGCCCTCGCAGTTGTCCTCACAGTTCAAAAACTGCGTCACTATATTATGCTTTGCACTACCAAAGTCGTGGCATATTCTAACCCCATAGAGTACTTTCTTAGTCGACAACAGATTAATGGAAACATTTCTCGATGGATCTTCATCCTTCAGGAATACAACCTCGAGTTCTCAACTCCCAAAAGAAAGAAAGTACTTTTCCTTACCGAAATCATCACGACGTTTCCCTCAGACACTAAAGGTTCACCTGTCAATATAGATTTTCCCGACGAACACCTCTTTTACATCCCCTCGGATGACCCCTAGTATGCCGACCTTATCGTCTACCTTCAGACATAGAAGTTTGGGTCTCATCTCTCTAGATATGATCCTCGACGCATTCTCCATCAATCCCCATGGTACCTCCTCATAGGATACATTTTGTATCGACGTGTGGTCAACACCATACTTTGTTGATGTCTAACCATCGACGAAGAAAATAAAGTCTTGAACGATTTCCATAGTGGTGCTTGTGGTGACCACCTCTCGGGTATGTTCACAGCCCAAAAAATCATTTGCAAAGGATACTTCTAGACCACAATATTTCATGACTGCATCCACACTGTCAAGCGATGCGAAAAATACCAACTCTATGTAAACAAAGCATGAGCACCACTCGCTCTTCTAGACCCCTTCATCATTGCTGGCCCCTTCTGCAAATGGGGCATATAATTCATGACTTGCAACCCTCCATCTAGTAATGGACACAAATAAATAATCATGGCAGTAGATTACTTTACCAAATGGGACGAAGCTATGCCTACCTTTAACAATATTGCTGACACAACAATGCATTTCTTCTTCAACCACGTCATTACCCGTTTTAGAATCCCACTACAATTAGTATCTGATCACGATAAACAATTTGAGAATGAGATCTTTGTAGAACTCTCCTCAAATTTAGGATTCTCCCATGAGTTTTCCTCCCCATACTACCCTCAGTCCAATGGATAGGTTGAATATGTTAACAAATTTCTCAAAACCATGTTGCAACGTACTATCAAAAAACATAAGACCAATTGGCATCATATGTTTGTTTTCAGCATTATGGGCTCATTGCACGATAGTCAAAGCTGCCATCAGTTTTACACTGTTTCATCTCATTCATGGGATCGAAGCCACCCTCCCCATCGAGTGTGAAATTCCCATGTTGCGCATCGCCATTGAGCTATTACCTAACACTGATACAATGGAGAAGTGGTTGTTGACCTTAGAGTCATTGGATGAATATCATCGATCTTCATTACAGAACATTGAGGTAGCTAAAAACCAATCCAAAGCCACCTTTGACTGCCATGTCAACATTTTCTCATTTAATGAAGGAGATCTCGTCCTAGCCTACGATATCGCTCATGATACTCTCAGTCATGGGAAATTCGAGTCATTATGACATGGACCCTACATTGTCCAACACTGCCTCAATAAAGGTGCATACATCCTGGCCTCTCCAAAAGTATACCCTCTCAAAGAACCTATCAACGACTTGTATTTAAAGAAGTTTTACGCCTGTGCGTAGTCATTCTACACTACTGTTTTTCTTTGTGCACATTTTTAGAGTTTTTAGTTTTTTCTTTCACCTTCATGCCTCATGTATGAACTACCATCCGTGTTATTGATAGATGCATCCTCCATGATCCTACCACATCAGTTACATTGACAGAGCTATCCGTTGGACACAAAATCTCTCTTCGATCAGTTGGGCCCTCTACACCCCCTCACATGAATTTCTACACTCCAACGACATATGTTTGGGCTTAACCACCAACAAACAAGAAGACTACATAGCCATCATTGGTCTCCTCGCTGAGACCAATCACCGTCATATTCTTCATCTTAGCATCTTATTAGATTCCCATCTTGTATTCTCGCATCTCAACAATGTATATCGTGTCTGTGGTCCTTTCCTCTTTCGCAACTACCTGCAAGTTAGACTCTTACCTTGAAACTTTGATTCAATTACATTTACATATATTCCATGAAAATTTAATCAAATAGAAGATAACATGGCTAACCTAGTGTTAGATTTGAATTTATCACATTAATACATTATTACATATACATAAATCATAAAACATCGGTCACAACATATAGATTAGACATCATAAACCATCACAAAATATCCACACATGTAAACATCACAAAGATCCCAAAGATGTGTATCCATATATATATATATATATATATATATATATCGATCAAATTACCATAAATGTTTACAAAAGTACAACATATACATCGTCCATAGGCAAGTGAGTCCTCTCACCCCTATAGGTACAAAATGGGTACCCCCTACCCTATCCAAAATGGGTATCAACTACCCTGTACAAAATGAGCTCGCAGGCCTATATAAATACAAAAAACTGAACCGACACTCATGGTGCCCCTAGAGCTCCCCCATTAGGTCCTTTGTCAGTAGGAGGAACCCCACCAACTGGGGGTCCTCCAGGTCCAGGGGGAAATCGACCAGTCACCGTTGCCCCCACTACAGCTTCCCGAAGGATCAAGGTCCACCACTCTACCAAAACACTGACACAATTCTCCAAGACTCTCTTGTTCTAAATATGGGACCACGTGCCCTCTGACACACCCTGGAACACCTCCTCAAACTAACGACGAATATCCTCCATCCCCCAGCCAGCCTCTACCTATGGCCCATGCGATGGCCCCACACCTGGATCAACAAATCTACGTCTCTGGTTGGCCCTCACCTCATCCGTTGGCCTTGCACCAACATCATCCCTCCAATGTCTCTCTCCTACCCACAGAGGTCTCACTAGCCCTTGGTGAGCTAGCTCCCCAACCATATCCACCTTAAAGCCTCGAGGCCCCACATTGACAAACACAAAAAAAAGATAGAGTTATCATCCATATACATATAAACATATGCTACATATCACAATAAAAAAAAATCAATACACCAACATACCTCTCTGGTCTTAGACCTCTCCAGGAGGAAACTCCATGTGTGGGTCATGCAGAAAATCCATTCCACCACATGGGAATCAAAGTATGATCTATGGCATGTGACTCCACACATGCACCAACATGGCTGTAAAGTAGTGGCCACCCTCTCCCCCTCCGTGTCAAGCCAAAATCTGAGCCCATCGCATCAATCATGGCTCCTGCGGCCCTACAGGCGGTAACAAAACCCTCGGGCACAACATGGGCACCCTCTCTAGAAACCATGCCACCAGGATCGATCCAAATGAAAAATCACCAGATTCAGTGGTCCAACATCAGTGAATATGCCCCATCATCATGGCGTACAACATCAAACCCTAGGAGAAAAAATCACCATCTAGAAACCTCTCCATAATCCTCAGCTAACCACCAATGATCCGTTGAGTAGCTAAGGATCCATATATCCTCACAATCATGGTCACGATACACAGATGGAAAAGCGCATCCATCACCTCAATGAGGACAATTGAACTTGACATCGGTTTCTGCCCCATACATTAACGTCATTCGACATCTATCAACTGCACATCCCCCGACAGTTGGGGGTCACCAGGAAGGGCCATTCCCCAAAAGGGGAGCCCCGTCAAAAAATACACATCCTCAACAACTGAGAGTATCAGTTGTTGCCCCCACACAATGAAGCACTATAGATTAATGCTCCACATCGACATCAGATACTGAAGCAGGAACTCTTGCAACCGTATGAATGGGAAATCAAAGAACTTAAGTAGCGCATAGGCTGCCAAGTGTCTCTGAACACTCATCTCCTCTCACCACCTCCTAGAGGCACTCCCAGTCTCTCTCCCTCCATTGGACTAGCACAATGACTCTCCTCGCACAATGATCACCTGCATCCACATAGAAACAATTGGTTAGAACTCATCATTCATCAAAAATATCAAAACATTCAAATTCTCAAAACCCCTTAGCTTCACATCCAATGTGTGGCTTTCACCCCAACATGCGTGCACATATGCGTGTATGTTCTTCGAATAGTTGCGCATTAATGCACAACTGTTAGAGAAATAGTTGTGCATCAATGCGCAACTATCACACCCATAGGTGTTCACCCATGTGCACATGTTCTCTACATAGTTGCACACCAATGCACAACTGTCTGAGGATCAACTGCGCATAGTGCGCAGTTGTATTTCTAAACAAGCGTGTATCTCATGCGCACCTGTTTTTCTCACCCACACGCCCCTATGCATGGTTGTGTATAACACAACTGCACATCCTGCATGGGATATGGAACTATGTCCATGCACCTCTGCATAGGTATACTTCCTTCTCCCATGCATTTGTGCGCCCACCCCTAAACCTACCCTAGTATGACCATCCATACGACCCCTACCCAAAAAATTGAAACTATCTACTGTGCAGGAGGATGCAACCACTAACCTGACTCTCACACATCCTGGATTGGTCAGCTTGAAATCCCATAATATTTGAAACTCCTCCAAATACTCTCGTCATTTCACTATAGTAGCAGGTACAAATGAGGTGGTAGTGTGGGCCCCACAGCCATATATAGTCCCTTTTGCCAAACTTCCACACTCAATTATAGGAGCCCAAAGCCTCTGTTTCCCGATCCATCTTCAACCATAGGATCAGGGTCTCTCCATATACAAAGTCACATTCCTTGGGTCACCATCCATACTTGGCCGCCAGGGAGCATTTTTTCACACCACGTCCAAGTACGCCCGCTCATGTTCAAAATTATAAAATAACTGTTATATGTTCTTTATTTTCAGGTATTGTTCACATCAGGTATTTCTTTTTCATATGTGCAGGTACTTGTTAATAAAAAACATCATAGCCCCTTCAAGTATATTTTGAAAATGGAATGTAATCATTCCCTCTGAATGTCAATTGCATCTCCCAATCATACCCTCCAAAATTCACCTTTAGGGTCCCTACATCCGGCTCTGCAGTACTGTCACCGCTAGTACATTTTTGTACTATCAATCGGTAGCACTCTTCCACACATGAGTTGTCCCATTCATAGTTCCCCTTGGTACTTTAACACTCATTCTTCTTTCACCCCCTAGGGATGGGAGTCCTCATAGTCTTACACATTTCTAAGAATCAACCACATACACCTTCTCATCATTTTGCTAACTTTCCCAATGGACTCCTAGGTTATCTCATATCGCTTATATTTGACTACACCTCTATAGTATCATTAACCCTCCATTTCATCCACAATCAATTTTCTCATTTGCAAATTTCCCTCCATTTACTTACCTCGTACAAAAACCCACCCATGGGGCACCCACCCTCCACCAGTTCTCCACAAAACTTGCACCCTCACAGGCCAAGCCACCTTGCACTAGGGCACTCATTTATGTATCTATACACTCATCCCAAATTATTCTTTATTTATCTGGTAGTTGTAAAAATACTTTGTTTCTAGCATTTACTTACATTTTTGTTGTTACCCTTGATGAGCTTATTTTTCTAGAAAAGAAACCCATGTCTCCCTTGGTTGGGAAATCCACTATCCTTTACTAATTATGACATCGTTCACAAACCCCGAGTATCCCACATTTTGTGTACCCCTTATCTCCAATTTTGTCCACTTTGTCATGCCTCTGGCATGATTTACCCCATGTGTAGTCGTCCCCCTGACACTAGATACAGTTTCATGGTTGTTGTCAATCATCCTTCAAACATACCCCCAACCAAGGGAAGTCTTGAGTCTCATTGCATCTTGACTTCATCCATGTTCCCTATCAGTTCCTGATCTTGTTTCTGTGGATTTCATGAAGCCCTTTGCTTCTTGGAGTCGCGTCTCCCTTTCTATCGACATCAACATAGTTTCCATAAGGGCGACAATATCTTGACTCTCATTATGTTTACAATGAGAAGTCTCAGATGCCACAGAGAGAACCATCATTTATCTCTGATGTCGTTGACCCCCATAAACATTCAACTTCAGTAAAATCTCATGTTACGGTGGGTATTACTATGCGACTATCGCCATTGTTTTATACCAGCCGAAGACCTATGAATTTGTTAGGCCATCAATGCCTACGAGTCATTGACACTTCTTACAGATGTCCTTTCCTCTTTTCAGAGTATGTTCACCATCAAAATTGTCATCTGTCATTATCAAACCACCACGGCGGGTGCTGCAGTTATCTACATCAGCATATAAATTCAGTTACTGTCTTATCTTTTGAGTTACATGACATGAGCATGTGGCATGCTCGCCTCGTTTGTATACATTTTTTTTTTCTTTTTTTCCCTAGAGAAAGGTTTGGGTCCCACAGTTTTCCATCTCCCTCTAATGGATCGCTCTTACAGTTCTTATCAACACTCTTCATTACAATGGTACTCTCACTACAAGAAACATTGATGTATTTCGTCTATACGTATGCTCCTAAAGTCACACACAAGGGGGCATCTGTTATCACTAAAATTTCATCTGCAACATTGCACGCAAATGGTTACATAAATACAGCAATGCCAAACAACCATTAGTTCCGCTACAACACCAAAAATTCATTTCCAGGAGGCAAAAACTATACAACTAGGAAAACATTGACATGTGCTAACTCACTAAAGGAAGCGCATGCACAGTGCGTGGGCCAAACCATCCTGTAGAGTGCATAATGAGCCATATACACGACTGTGTATGAGAAAATCCATGCACTCATGTAAATGGTGCATTTATGGTTCTTGTCAGCCCCTCAACCACTTATGGACCAACTCCCAATTTGATTTGACCATTAGATATGAGCTAAATCTGAATGAGGGGTTGGTCAAGAACCAAAGGGTGCCCTAAAGGGCTCTTTGTTCACACCAAGAACTAGTTTAATATTGCCTTGAAGACATGTTATAGATGGAGGCTATGGGTGCACTAAGAATTCAAGAATTTCATAGTATTGTTATGTTGCCTCAATCCTCCCTTGAGAATCCTCTTTTTTCCTTGGAACATTCTAGAAACATTCCAATAGGCCATTCCACTCACCTCTTGAGGGAATAGGCATTGATTTCTTCATCATTTGCTTTCTTTTCTACCATTGTAAGAAGAGCTCCCCATTATGGAACTCAAGATCCCTCCCAAGGAGGAAGAGGGGACTCATAAGTCCTCCTTTCTCTATGGTGTTTTACTAACTAATTGATCCATGTGGATCCAAAACCACTCGAAAATACTCAAATGCAGAAAAGGAGGATCTAGGAATAATCCAAAAGTCTTAAAAGGGTCCCTAGGCTCAGAAAATGCTCAAAAATAAAAGTTCTCATAATTTGATGAAACCAACGCCATTGCGTCTGGATCGTTCTCCCGATTCCGGCCATATATTTACTTTCGCAAACAGAGCTCGTATGAAGAAGTTATGACACTCTGAATTTTTTCGAAAATAGTGATAAAAAGTCAAACAGTCAACAAGCCATACTAATGACATCAGTAGTACGGATGTTGACGTCAGCATGACAAGTGTCACCTTCTAGAAGCCCAACAGTTTGGCGGATCCAGCCAAATCTGGTGGTTACCATCAAATCTAGAGGAGGTTCGCTAAGTTTGGTGAACTGGTTAGTGGTTCTTCTTATTTAACCAGGCACGCAAAATGAGGCAGGGGGGAGTTGGAAAAGATTGCATTGGAATCCATGCCAAGAGGTATCCTAGGCGACCTTCTCAGAAATAGGTTGACTTTATACTCAAAAGTTGCAAAATTTTGAGAGGATTCTGAATATGCTCTTTGTTTCTTCATCAGAATAGCCAAATAGAAAAGTGTCTCCGGAAGAGGAGTTGGCATGCTTTTTGACACTGTACGGATATGACAGGTAAAGGCTGCATTGGAATTCATGCCAGGAGGTGTTCCAGGTGACCTGCTCAGAAATAGGTCAACTTTATACTCAAAAGTTGCATAATTTCAAGAGGATTCTGAATATGCTCTATGTTTCTTCATCAAAATAGCCTAATAGAAAATTGTCTCCAGAAGAGGAGTTGGCATGCTTTTCGAGACTGTACGTATCTCACAGGTAGAGGTTGCATTAGAATTCATGCCATGAGGTGTCCCAGGCGACCTACTCAGAAATAGATTGACTTTATACTCAAAAGTTGCAGAATTTTGAGGGGATTCTAAATATGCTCTCTGGTTCTTCATCAGAGTAGCCGAATAGAAAAGTGCCTCCAAAGCCCATTTGAGCGAGCCAAACATACTTGAGTTTACAGTCAAAAGTTGCAGAATGACATTTTCCAGCCACCTATGATGTCTGTTTCTACCCAGAATCGCATATCTGAAAGTTGGTTTTTGGGAGCTCTTATGTAAGCCTTTTCTTTGTAATTTTTAAGCATTTAAGATTAATTAAAGAGCGATCTCACTGTTGGAGTGGAATCGGAGACATAGCCAAGAAGTCTGGTGAACTCTGTTACCAATTCTTGTTCATAGATAGTTTGCTTACATGTTTATGTGCTCATGTGCTTGATGGATGTTCTTTAATTTTCCATTACAAAGATGGTTAACAGTTAAAAATTCACATGCAAATAATGGTTAAAAGATCTTGAATTTTAGATCAAGTTAAATTTCAGATCAAGTTGGTATCCGAGTGAGGTTAACCATTTCTTTGTGAGTTGATGTTAACAATATCCAGGCTTCAGCGTGGTGAAGGAGAACTTGAAGAGTTTGATCCAAAGGTTCGATCAAGAAGAGGAAGGATGTCTTCACCAAAAGGAGAAGAAGCAACTTCTTCTATCCCTTCACAAGGGGAATTTCTGAAAGCTTTCATGAGAATGCAAATGATGGTAGAGGAGCTCTATCAAGATCGAAAGAAAGGTGAACAAGGTGGACCATCTCATACAGAAGTTAAAAAAGAAGGAGGTGGTGAGAAACCCCCTAAAACCCCACCAACTTCTCCATCTCTTCTTGATGGTTCTATTCCTTCTCCATTTGAAAAGCAAAAAACAAAAGTTGATCTTAATATGCCTCATTTAAAGATTGATATTAAGTTTGAATTACCTATGTATAATGGAGAGCTTAATGATAAAAAACTGGACAATTGGATCCATCAAATTGAAGTTTATTGTAGGATTCAAAATTTTACTGAAGATGATGTTAAAATTCAGTTGGTTTCTCTTCGACTTGGAGGCACTGCTCTCATTTGGTGGGAGAGCAGATATCAAGAGGATCTTGCCATAAAAGGAAAACTTGTTTCCTCCTGGTATGAGTTCATTTTATCACTTAAAAAACAATTTTATCCATTAGGGTATATGCAACAAGATATGATGGATTGGCAGAATTTAAGACAAAGTAAGGGACAAAATGTGCAAGAATACACACAAGAATTTTGAAAAAGAGCATTGATACTTGGTATACCTCTCTACACTCAGGAAACTCTTCTCAAATATATAGGAGGATTGCATACTTATTTACATCATATGATATTGATGTTTAATCCGACTAACC
>SNQJ01S0086333.1:30395-46028 GCA_010110895.2 Picea sitchensis | reverse complement strand
TTATGTCTATACAATGTAAGGAAGAAAATAATCCTAAGCATGAAAAGGAAGTGTCATTTCACTACAATACACCTGTTTTGGTTGATAGTGTTTCTATGGTTAAAAGTCAACATGGTTCGGGTACAATCTCTTTCACATGTTCAATGTTTATAGTCAGCTTATTACTCATCAACAATATGTGGTTGGGTCTGACAATGTTGAATGAATATGTGATTAAGAATGTGATTAATGTACTTAACAATGTCAGTGCAGTGTTAATTGTTTTATTGCTGAGTCATATGTACAGGTTCCAGGAGGAATGGATAGGTGATACAGAACAAGTGAGACAAACATGTCCTCACTTATTTTCTGAATGATTTCATGCTTTTTGTGGTCCAAAAGCTTCTTAGTGGGGAGGTGTGATCCAGGTGGATCCAAAACCGCTCAAAAATACTCAAATGGAGAAAAGGAGGATCTAGGAATGATCCAAAAGTCTTAAAAGGGTCCCTAGGCTCAGAAAATGCTCAAAAATCAAAGTTCTCAGAATTGGATGAAACCAATGCCATTGCGTCTGGCTCGTTCGCTCGATTCTGGCCATATATTTACTTTCTCAAACAAAGCTCATATGAAGAAGTTATGACACTCTGACGTTTTTCGAAAATAACGATAAAAAGTCAAACAGTGAATATGTCATACTGATGATATCAGCAGTATGGATGTTGATGTCAGCATGACATGTGTCACCTTCTAGAAGCCCAGCTATTTGGCGGATTCAACTAAATCTGGCGGATTTTTGCCAAATCTGGCGGTTACTGCCAAATATGGAGGAGGTTCGCTAAGTTTGGAGAACTAGCTAGTGGTTCTGCTTATTTAACTGGGCACACAAAATGAGGTAGGGGGGATTTGGTAGAGGTTGCATTGGAATCCATGCCAGGAGGTGTCCCAGGTGACCTGCTCAGAAATAGGTCGACTTTATACTCAAAAGTTGCAGAATTTCGAGAGGATTTCGAATATGCTCTTTGTTTCTTCATCAGAATAGCCGAACATAAAAGTGTCTCTAGAAGAGGAGTTGGCACGCTTTTTGACACTGTACGGATATGACAGGCAGAGGATGCATTGGAATTCATGCCATTAGGTGTTCCAGGTGACCTACTCAGAAATAGGTCGACTTTATACTCAAAAGTTGCAGAATTTAGAGAGGATTCTGAATATGCTCTATGTTTCTTCATCAGAGTAGCAGAACAGAAAAGTGCCTCTAGAGCCCATTTGAGCGAGCCAAGCATACTTGAGTTTATAGTCAAAAGTTGCAGAATGATGTTTTCCATCCACCTATGATGTATGTTTCTGCCCAGAATCGCAGATCTGAAAGTTGGTTTTTGGGAGCTCTTATGTAAGCCTTTTCTTTGTAATTTTTAAGCATTTGAGATTAATTAAAGAGTGGTATCACTGTTGGAGTGGACGCAGAGACGTAGCTAGGAAGTCTAGTGAACTCTGTTACCAATTCTTGTTCATAGATGGTTTACTTACATGTTTATGTGCTCATGTGCTTGATGGATGTTCTTTAATTTTGCATTACAAAGATGGTTAACAGTTAAAAATTCACATGCAAATAATGGTTAAAAGATCTTGAATTTTAGATCAAGTTAAATTTCAGATCACTAATATAGTTATCCATTGGTGGAATAATCTTGGTCATTGGTTGATTTTTTTTGGTTCAAAGTTTCTTATGCATTCTAGTTTTATTTATTTAGTTGTTTTTAGTTTGTTCACTTGTTTATTTCAGGTGCTTGGATTGTTTGACTCATGCACTAACCTCTGTCTTGTCTAGCAGACCCAACTGGACATGCAAGTTCCCTTGTTTTTCTCACCCAAGTGACAAAACAAACACAACACTGGGGAAAGGTATCACTTTCCACCCTATTTGGGCATTGAGATCACTTCTTTTTTATCCTTTTATCTTGCAGGTACCAAAATTAACCTAGCCTTACCTGTCAAGAGCCAAGTTTTGAGCTAGAGGAGGAGAATTTCACTCAAAAATCCGCCCCCGACATGTATCAGAACGTATGCGGGTATTCCATCCCACAAACGTGCACTATGCACCCAAAAGGATTCTTTGCTCTGCGCACTGTGCTCCTAAAAGGATTTTTTTCGCTGTGCATTCTACACACCGTGCACCCACTGTGCCTTTGTCTGAACTGTAACCCACACACATTTCCAGAGTTTCAAAATTGTAAGAGTTTTTGTGGTGATTTGAAGGCCCCTAGCCTTCAAAATATTGCTTCCATGCAAATTGTAAATGCACTCCACTTAGACTCCTTTCCCATATGAAAGGTTAGATAAACATAGGCACTTAGGGGGTAAAAAGAACCATATTTTCTTCACTTTTTCTTTGGTTTCCACATGGATGGCTTGTTTAGGTTGTAAAAGTTAAGCTGAAATTATTTTCTATCACATATAAAAAAACTTGCATTGGGACCAAAAATCAACTTTGATCATTGAGTATGCTCTTCTCTCGCACCATAGAGTGATCTTGAGAATCATAAAGGTGGTTAAGGAGACATTTCATCTCCCTTCACAAAATATTTAGGAGAGGATAAAGCCCCCATAGGGATCCTCTTAGTTTCTTTTTGAAATCATCTTAAATTTGTAAGTGCCCATACATGCCCACATGTTGCAAACTTAGGATAGTTTCTTGAAATTGCTTTCTTAGTTTACATCACTAGGAGTGTTTAAATATCAAAGTAACGGGCCCATACATTCCCAGATGCTTGCAATCTAGGACATTTTTTCAATATTTCTTAGTGTAAACCACATTGGGGAGTTTAAAGGATTGGTAAGGACCCATATGTCAACATGCTTGTTCTTCAGGGATTTTAAAATTATGCAATGTTGTACCAATGACACTTAGTAAGATAGGTAACAAAGATTTGTAAGGAGCACAGGAAGTCCACATGTTGAAAATTTACACCTAACTTACTAAAATTTGGCACATTTTATCACTTTCTCATGCACAAAGTGACTCCTCACTCACATAATTTCCATCTTGAATTGTGGAGGTTGAAGTAGGTTTTCTCTAAAGGAATTCCAAAACATCCCACTATTTCTTGAAGAAATTATCCACACACACTTAATTCAAACGAGATTGGTTCACACTCCCAACCTCTCAGCCCACCACATATAAAAATTTCTAAAAACTCACTAAGTTTTCCTCCACAGGAGGTGCCAAAGGAATTTCTTTAGTCTAGGTAGCATCTCGGGGGTAGGCATCCAAATAACCCCTTGTTATTTGGTTCTCACATTTTCAAACATTAGAAGTTGACAAATAGGGAACTTTTAAATCCTCCAATTCAAGTGTTCCTACACCATAAGGCAGGGAGATACCCATGAAGGGTTGAAGGCTGAGGTCTATTTGTTCTATGCATCCCCCCTTGAGTCACCTAACTCTTGGAAGGGATCCATTCCATGACCCATTTCTGAGGCCAAAAATCTAAATTCCGCACTTTGACCGAGGTACCTAGTGGCCAAATTTAGGACATCTGCCCAAGTGGCAATTATGGGTTGCAATTGCACCTTGATCAGATTTTGTGTGACTATTGGGAAATATCGCCAGCTCTTTCAGGATATGCACCCTCTACCCCTCATTATAACTGATTATTTCATCCTTCACTAGTTCCTCTTTTGATGGCTTCACACCCCACTGTTGAGTGCTCTTGGAAGGACAATACATATTTTAGGACACGAGCATTTGTTTTCTTTTTTCTCTCATGTGGAAAAAATCCACCTACCCACATGTATGATTATTTACAGTTGATTTATGTATGATTCTCATTTGATTACATGAAATTGTGAGATATATTGTGAAGGTCCAAATTAGACAAGTCTCGTGTTCACTTATTTCTCTCATCACTATTTGCACACATTCACTTTTCTAGTCAGACATCATAGGAGACCCACATAATCCCCATCACTCCAGATGCTTGCATAATCTCCCTCCTAATCTAGGAGGAGTTCCTAGTCTTTCCAACTCACTGTATCAACCATCTCACACCATGCCACTATTTTTGTATCAACATTTCTTGGTTCCACTTTACTTGGGTCCAATTCCCAAATCCATCCATACACTATCTCTCCTTCACAAGGAGGTGGGGGGAAAACTTCTTCTCTAGGGAAAAGTAAAACCCCACCAAATCCCCCTCAAGGGTTAGGTCCACTACCTTCTCACACCATGGATGGAACTAATCCTCCACCACCACCTCCCATGCCATATTTGGAGTCTCTCAACATTCCTGATTTGAGTAAACTCACAAATGATCCTATATTAAATGACCCCACATGGTCCAATATGCCTACCAAACTAACTTCCAATATCCCAAAATTTGAAGGAAAATCGAGGGAAGATCCTGCCAACCATGTCATGACTTTCCACTTATGGTTCTGTTCAAACAAAATAATGGATGACTCCATCAGCAGAAGGTTATTTCAATGAACACTCATTGGTCCATCAGCCAAATGGTATGTGAACGAAAAATCAGGATCCCACATGACTTTTGAATCCTTGGTCAAAGCCTTTTTGGCCTTTTTCTAACTACCAATTCATCATGACACTGGTTTAGAACTCCTCTCCCAATGAAAACAAACCTCATCTATGCATATTTCTGATCACATCCACTAACGGCGTCGACGACGTAGTCTATGCAAAGAAGAAACCTCCAAAGAACAACGTCTCGATTGGTTTCTAAAATCACTCATCTCTATAATTTCCAAAGACATGGCATCCACCTTCCCCCAATATGAAGAGGAATCCATCAACAAGGCTCAATATTTCAACCTCATTTATGCTCAGTTAGGTTACTTATACATAGTAATACCTTATGCAACGATACCTGTACCAGTTGGTCAGGATAATCTTGGGATGTCTCACATAGCAGATGGGTTGATTGGTACCATGACACACCACAATCTATACATTCAACCACCACCTATGTACAGGACACCCCAATATCCACCGATATATGGAGGGTCAACTTATTACCCTCCTCTCCCTTACCAAAAACCATATCCTATTACCTCCCCTCAACCCATGAGTGTACCCTTGAAGACACACATGTTGTGCTCGACCTCTCAACCAAGTTCTGGTTCCCCTTATACCTCAGCGTATAACCTAGGCACTAGCAAAAGCGCTTCACCATCCTATGCACACTATGTATCGTTACCACAAAAAAATATGTATTTCCCATTACCTAGTCCTCCACAACCGGTTTCTCCTCCACACAGAAAAATAGATGTAGACGTTAACTTTGTTCAGCCCTCTCCCATTCAACAATTTCACACTTTTGAACATTTGAATAAGGAAAAATCTGGCCCATCAGTCGAATAATGCCAAGAATAAAGGAAAAAATAAAAACAATAATAACCCAGGACCATGAATAAATAACCTCCAACAAAACCAACCTACTGGGGGCAACCAGAATTAGGGTAACCAGAACCCCCAAGGCGACAATAACAATAAACACCAAGGGAGGAAAAAGAACAACAACCTACAGACAAAATTCCTTTGCTCTCTTTGCAGTGAGCATGGACATTATACCCACCATTGCCCCCAAATTTCTGACTTTAAATGGATGAAAGAATCCATGAACGCGCCACATCCTCCAACGCCACCTACCCCTCAGTAGGCCCCACCATAGTATTTGCAACAAACACCCACGATCGTGTTGAAAAATCCTATTCCACACCAAGGTGTGATGAATACCCAACATGAGGTACATATTCCCCCACCAAAAATGGGGCAGTATCAAAACCCAGGGCCCATCCACCCTGGAAATCCATTGGATCGCAATATCCTCATCATTAGAGAAGAATAAATTCTTCTGCAAATGTGCGGTCGTCAATACAGCGCACCCCCTGAATCTACTCCCACCAGCTCGAAACAAGCTCCAACAATAGCTAGAAAACCCTTGATGATTCCACACCCTAACACTGGAACCAACATTCGTATCCTTCGCATTCCATTACGACAGAATGTCAACAACCCTCAGGCTAGGGAAACACACAATTACAGTCTGGTCGATGACTTGGCGTAGTCTCTTGTAGCCATGTCTGTATTGGAGGTCCTCCAAACCTGTCCAACTCAATGAAAATACTTACTTTCTGCCTTGGGGGTAGTCGAACCAGCTGATACTTGACTTATCACATTTGATCTAGATAGCAGAGTACCTCGTCTCCCTTCTTTGGTATCTTTCCAGATACCAATCAAGATTTAGAACATCATGGTTCATCGGTGTATCATTGATGAAGGTGCATCCACATGCATCATGTCCAAAATTGTATGGCAGAAACTTGGTTCCCATGAGCTTATACCATCTTCCATCACATTAAGACCCTATGATGGTTGACCATCCTCCCCAGAAGGGCTCTTTCAAAATATCCCCGTCAAACTCGAAGGAAAAAACATATTCATTGACATTGAGGTTATCAACGCCCCACTCAATTACAATATTGTGTTTGGACGCAGCTACATTTATGCTATGAATGAAATGGCCTCTTCTGTGTTTCAAATGATGATGCTCCCCCACAAGCAGAAAATCATCACCATCGACCAAATTTCACATTATGAGCCCAACCACTCCGCCAACATCGATAACATATTACCTCTTTTCTGCACTAGTTCCAATGCTTATTCACTCCTGGATATGGGGCCCATAATTTTTAAGGACCCATCCTTGTTGGGGGAATACCATGGAGAAGCACCTCTCATACAACCTTCAACACAAGTGTGTGTCATATATTCTAATGGAACTGACATCAGAGACACCATCCCTCCCACTGAGGCCTCTCCTCACCTTGACGTCCCACTAGTTGAAGAAATTTTACCTCAGGGATTACCTGAGAACTCTACTACACCATTTATCCCTGATTTCTCCCTCCCCTAGGGGAAAATCCCAGTTTGGGAAACAATCCCCCAAGCCATCAATCAAATTCCCTTATTTTACCCCCCACCAGGAGTAAAATCATTTCAGGTAGCCATGATGCTTACCCTTCCCAACATGGTGGTCTTCATCCCTATATAGTATCTACACCCACCCGCAATGGTTCCTCAAGCATCCCTCTCTCCTCAATCAAAGGGAATCCCGATGCAGATTCTAGTACTAACTTTGGACATGCCACCCTCACCCCCAATTGTTAGCACCACTGCTACGGCTAGGGGTAGATGAAAGAATAAAGAGCCCACTAATCCACTTCCTCCCCTAGTTCAGCCTCCTTGCGCACTCTTCTAAAGAGAGGGGCACCCCACTAATAGATGTCCTTCTCTTCCCTAGTTATGCAATCTGATCCAACTTCCTCGAGAAACCACATCGCTCGCAGATTCATCAAGCGCATCTAGTACTACAACAATGTCCCCCACTATAGGAAATAAAGGGCTGCAAACCAAATTCTCTTGTGCCATCTGTTCAGAGTATGGCCACTAAACTCATCATTGCCTAGTTCTACCTCAGTTTTTCCAAACGCTAATGGTAGTACATCAAAACTTTTATCAAGAGCCCTCTCCACCACCACTTTCGGGTACCCATGTCACCGACATACATTATGTCTCTACCTCAGTCCCCGAAGAATTGAGATGCCCTTTCTCTCTTTGTGACTCACTTGCTCATTTCACATAACAATGTCCTTTGATCATTGAATACAAGCATCGTCAATTAATCCTTATTCAAAATCATTCGACCACCTCACATGATGTGATTTAAGTGACTCCCCCTATCCCTTCTCCAGATACTTTTCACATCACCTCCCCTAAAATTGAGTAAATTCCCACCCCTCCATGGTTCATCAATAGACTTTCTGAGGATATTCCCTCAAATCCTCCCAATTCTCTATTTTATTTCCCACTGGAGATCTTACCCCCTACGACAGTTTATCCCCCACACTGTATAGACATTTTGTTTATGAAAAGAAATACATCCAAACATACTTATGATATCCCCTCTATGTCTTTGCCACTTGATGAAAACCACACCTACCCATTGGTGGTTCCCCCTGTCACCTCCCAGGATCCACTGTATTCTCGCATTTTACACTGTGACGAAGACATATTGGAGGAACTGACTATCCCTGATTGTCCTTGGAATACGCTCCATCATCAAGCACTTTTCCTCTCACAAGAGGACTTTCACCCACCTGATCGATAACCCTAAGATCCTGTAATATTCCAAAACACCTCACAACACTCTCGCCAGATCACCAATGGTGCCAGTGCAAATAAGGTGTCATTGTGGTCCCACCATCCATATATAGGCCCTTTCTCCCAACTTCCACACTCAGTTATAGAAGCCCAGAGTCTCTCTTTATCGATCTGTCTTCAGCCATGAGATCATGGTCCCGCCATATACACAGTCACATTCCCTGGGTCACCATCTGAACTTGGCCCCGGGGGAGCATTTTCTCACGCCACATTCATGTACGCATGCTCATGTTCAAATTTTATCAAATAGTTTTTATATGTTCTTTATCATCAAATATTGTTCATGTCGGGTATTCAGTTTTCAATATGTTCAGGTACTTGGTCATCACAAGAAGCACAACCCCTTCAGGTATATGTTCGACACTGGCATGTAATAATTCCCTCTGAATATCAATTGCATCTCCCAAATCACACCCTCCAACATTCACCTTTAGAGTCCCTACATCCTGCTCTGTAGTACTGTCACCTATGCTACATTTTGGTATTGTCACCCAATAGTAGTCTCCCCCACATGAGTTGTCCCATTCATAGTTTCCTTCGGTACTTTCACACTCATGCTTCTTTCACCCCCTAGGGCTGGGAGTCTTGTTAGTCTCATGCATTCCTGAGAATAAGCCACATCCTCCTTCTCATCATTTTACTAGCTTTCCCAATGGACTCTCAGGTTATCTCATCTTGGTTCTATTTGAATGCATGTTTGTAGTATCACTAGCCCTCCATTTCATCCACAATCAATTTTCTCATCTACAGATTGTCCTCCATTCATTTCCCTCATATAGAAACACACCCATGGGCCCCCCACCCTCCACCAATTATCTTCACAACTTGTGCCCTCACAGGCCAAGACATATTTCACTGGGGGAACCCATTTCTATATTTGTACACTCATCCCAAATTATTCTTTATTTATTTGGTAATTGTAAAATTCCTTTGTTTCCAACATTTAATTAACTTTTTTTCGTCACCCTTGACAACCTTATTTTCCTAGAAACGCAACCCATGTTGCCCTCAATTAAGGAATCCACTCTCCTTTTCTCCTTTTGAAATCGTTCATAAACCCCGAGTATCCCAAAATCCATGTACCCTTGATCTCTGATTTTTTCCACTTTTTCACACCTCTGGCACAATTTAACCTCATGTCTAGTCGTCCCCCTGACACTAGATATAGTTTTACGGTTTCTTCCAATCATCCTTTAAACATACCCCCAACCAAAGGAAGTCTTGAGTCTCACCACCTCTTGACTTCGTCCATGTTCCCTATCAATTCTTGATCTTATCTCTGTTTATTTCATTAATCCCTTTGCTTCTTGGCATCAAGTCTCCCTTTTTGTCGACATCAACACAGTTTCCAGAAGGGTGATAGTATCTTGACTCTCATTACCTTTACAATGAAGAGTCTCAGATGGCACAAAGAGAACCATCATTTCTCTTTGATTCCCTTGACCCCCATAACATTTGAATTCATCAAAATATCATGTTACGGTGGGTCTTACTATGAAACTATTGCAGTTGTTTTATACCAGCCGAAGACCTCTGAATTTGTCAATCCATCAATGCCTATGAGTCATTGACACTTCTTACATGCGTCCTTTCCTCTTTTCAGAGTATGTTGACCCTCAGAATTTTCATCTGTCATTATGAAACTGCCCCAGAGGACACCATAGTTATCTAGCTCAACATACAACTTCAGTTATTGTCTTACATTTTGAGTTACATGACACGAGCATGGGGGAATGTCCACCTTGTTTGTATACATATTTTCTTTTCTCCTATAGATAGGTTTGGGTCCCACGGTTTCCCCTCTCCCTCTGACGGATCTCTCTTGCAGTTCCTATCAACATTGTTCCTTACAATGGCAGTCTCATTAGAATAAACATTGATGTATTTCGACTATACGTATTCTCCTAACCTCACATATCAGGGGGCATCTATTATCAGTGAAATTTCATCGACAACACTGCACACAAATTGTTACAGAAAAACAACAATGCCAAACAACTATTAGTTCACCTGCAACACCAAAATACATTTCCAAGAGGTAAAAAATATACGATTGGGAAAAACTTGACATGCACTAACTCACTAAAGGAAGCGCGTGCATAGTGTGTGGGCCAAAGAACCCCGTAGAGTGCACAATGCACCATATACGCGATTGTGTATGAGAAAACTCACACACTCCTGTGAACGACACATTTATGGTTCTTGTCGGACCCTAAACCACTTATGGACCAGCTCCCAACTTGAATTTACCCTCATATATGAGTTGAATCCGAATGGGGGTTTGGTCAAGGACCAAAGCATGCCCTAAAGGGCCGCTTGTTCACACTAAGAACCAGTTGAATATTTCCTTGAAGAAATTTGATAAATGGAGGCCATGGGTGCACTAATAAATTTAGATTTTCATAGTATTGTTATGTTTCCTCAATCCTCCCTTGAGAATCCTCTTTTCTCCTTGGAGCATTCTAGCAAAATTCCAATAGTACATTCTACTCACCTCTTGAGGGAATAGGCATTGATTTCCTCACCATTTGATTTCTTTTCTACCATTGTAAGAAGATCTCTCCATTATGGAACTCAAGATCCCTCCTAAGGAGGAAAAGGGGACTCATAAGTCATGATTTATATACAGTGTTTTTTCAACTAATATAGTTATCCATTGGTTCCATAACCTTGGTCACTGGTTTTTTGTTTATGGTTCTAAAATTTTCTTATGCATTCTAGTTTTATTTCCTTAGTAGTTTTTAGTTTGTTTAGCTGTTTATTTGATGTGCTTGGTTTTTTTAACTCATGCACTAACCTCTTTCTTGTCTAGCAGTCCCAACTAGGCATGCAAGTGCCCTTGTTTTGCTCACCCAAGTGACAAAACAAGCACAACACACGGGTTTTCTCAAATCTTTTCTCTCCTCTTGAACAATTGTGCACTCTATGCACTTCAACTAATGATTGTGCACTCCTTTCACTTCCACTGTAAATTCACATTATCTCTTATGAGCTTCTAAGTCTATATCGAATTAGCCTATGCACTCCTTGTGGGATCTTTTCACTCATTACACCAGGAATCTCAAAAGATAAAACAAATGAAACTTACAAAAACATCAAAGGTTTCCACACTTAAAAATGAAAAACATATTCATTCATAAAATATACATAAAGAGATAAAACAAAAAGAACATAAAGAAACGTCACATGTACTCAATAACTCAAATGAACACAACACCGTACAATTGGAATCAAACCTCTCTACTTGTATTCATTCAGTAAATATGTACATAGACTGATACAGTTCTATGCATCTCCTCATAAACTTCAACAACTCTCTCATAAACAATAACAATAACATTCAACCTCTACGATAACGTTCAATAACCTCTATTATGACATTCAACAACCTCATTTGGGAAAATAATACATATATTTATACAACGAGGGGCTTCTCAATCTTTCCCTTCATACTATCTTAAAGCTATCCTATCACAGTTAGTTCATTCATCTACTAAGGACTATTACATCGAATGACGATTACATTCAGATATGAGTCGATACTCAATATCTGTACAACCTTATCTGATAATAAAAGAGATTACAATCCTCGATGGCCTTATGTGATGGATTTTAGGCTCTAAGGATGTCCTTAAAACAACCTCTATGCATTAGTCGAAGGTAGGTGTTGGCACAAGAATATTACTTGTTTCCTATGTAGGTTCTTACCCTTCATTTTCAATACCTCATCCTCTAGAGATAAAACACTTGTAAAGGAAAAACAATCGTAAAGGGAATGACAATGTTTCTACTCAAATTAACGAAACTTCATGTAAAGGGAACAACAATCGTGACAAGGGAATAACAGTTGTTATATTGGGCCGAACTAATGTTGAATTAATTGCATTGTAGTACTTTCCCAACTATCTAATTTTTCAATCCGAGGTTCGTAAACTTACAAAGCACACACAAAGTATATGCAGGATTCAAGTGAGACTAATCTAATCGAATGTCCGATCTACAACTGAAATTGAATCATTAATCTAATGCAGGAAATTGAAACAGGATTGAAGATAATTTATCCTAATCTAATGGTAAAGCTACAACTAAAATTAAATCATTAATCTAATGCAGGAAATTGAAACACACGACTTGGAATTAAATTTCTACAACCTACGGTTGAAATGAAATCACGTAAATGAATTTAATCTAGGAATGGAGAACTACAAGAAGGGAAAGAAGATACAACATGTAAATAGTTGAATGACACAACAACATATGTGAGCTCACACCAATGAAGCAATCTTACATTACAATAATCAAATCAATCTTCATAACAGAATAATGAAAACATGAAAACCAAAACTATGAATCAAAGCTAAGAATCCCTTTATTTCAAATCCTAATGACTACTCTCTTTATCATCCTAATTACTCCCCTCATGAAGAGAGATCACTCTCTTTTATACATGAGATCCTTGAAGATAAGATAACCATCTCATAATTACATATCCACTATTCTCTCAACTATTTTCCCATTATTACAAAATATGATCCCTTCAAATCCTCACACATATCTCTCATATATCTTGGATAAGATATGCCAACCAAATATCCATGATATTCTCCTTGAATTATCTCCTCAAATATTGAAATGGTGGAGGAAGTATTCAAGAAGTCCTTTTGAATTAATCCTTCACATATTCCTACACATTGCAAAGATCACACAATTTTGAGATATATATGAAAACATGTCGATTTTCTAACATTTTATCACAAATTCCCTTTTAATACTAAAATGAATAAAGTGGAGAATAATAAGGTGAAATCCAAGTATATTTATGAAAATGGTATCATGAAAGGTTAATGGGGTGATGAAATGTGAAGAATGATGAAGGGAAAGGTGGATGAAAATATGACATTTCTAAGCCCCAACATAACCCCCAACTGAACTTGTTACATGTCCGCATGCAACTATGCATGGGTCTTCTTAAGAAAGTTTTGGCATATGAATGTTGGCTTTGAGTGATGATACTGAATGTTTCTGGGATGGGATTTACATGATTAACAACTTCCATTTTCTTATGGTTGGTTCTTGTGTGACAACCATGAATAAAGAATGTTGGTTCTTGTGTTAACAACATTCATTTTGTTATTTTCTCTCTTGTTGTTATGATAATAATTTACCCATATTCTTACTGGAAAATATATTCTATCAATGTCCATAAGGAAACATCACTGAGTATAAGAAATCCATTTTTCATATTTCTGAATCATGCCAATATGTATCAATGCTTATGAAGAAAAGTGCAACAGAGTATCGTTGGAAAATAAATGTTGGTAAATGGTAAATGAGACGAAAAATGGAATGATGGTAGTGGAAAAATGGAGTGATGATAGTGAATAAATTCCCCTACCCCCCAAATGAATTGGTTTCATGTCCACACGCAACTGGCATAAGTCATAGAAGGGAAAAGGAAAGGGAGCTTGGTGAGCAAATTTTCCAAATTATTCATTGCTAGAAGTTTAGGAATTACATGATTAAAGTTAAGACAATAACATACTTCCACTTACCCAAAATTTTGATGAAATATGAAATAGGAATATGGATGATGTGGATGTTGGAGCATGGAAGATTTCACTGCTACAAGATCATGTGAAAAGTGATTGCTGCTGTAGCTACGACCGTTGTCTCCTGGATCAGAGAATGTGAAGTGGAGGAATCTAAATTGTTGCTGATGAATCATGGAAAAGAGGAAGTATGAAAGTGGAACTATAGTACTCTCATATAGCTAAAGTCATGTTTCTATAACTGCTGAGGAAGTCAGGAAAAAGTGTATAGTCTTCACCTACTACAACCCAATGGTACAATTCTAATCATGCGAATGGATGTGTCGATGTTGAGCATGAAGAGAAGTCATTGGATTACCGACCATTAATGAATGTCATTAACCAATGCAAGGCAAACTCACCATTGATATCAATGAGTGCCAAGGTACCCGAGTACATCTTGCGAAGTGAGAATGAATGAGATGATGTAGATCCACTAACGATCAAGGGACACTGATGTATTCTCATGATTTTCAGTGAGAGAACTTTCCATTAAGGCATGAAAGCCTCCATGTACTTAAAATGAACTCTAGTCTATATCCCAGATAGTGTTGAGGTCGATGAGGAAAGACTTGTTGAAAGGTGGGCCTTAAGGAATCCTGCATCAATCAACGTGAGTTTGATAAAAATATTGGTAGGACTATAGGAAATATCTTAGTAGAAACAATGTTTATGGAAAGGCAATGGAGTCATGGAAAGGGAGCTGGATAGTTTTATTGACAAGGAAAAATGAACTGAAAAAGATAAAAAGATGTATGCAAATCAAGAATATAGGCGTGTGCGAAGTCATGAAGGATAAGGAAATGGATGATAGACTTCAACATAGGGATGACCAATGCGCTTTGAAGGAGAAATACGGGGAAAGAATTCATGACTCCAAACGGTTGTATTCATGGTGGAAAATGTCATGATATTTATGATGAGTGACAACTACTTCAAGTAGTTAACAAAGCATGTTTTTGTCAAACGTTTTGTGATTCTTGAAAATCAATGTGGCATGGAATGCTAGCATCTTCATTCCTGCAATCAAACTTAGTACTAATCCTGCAATCAAACTTTTGAGATCATCATAAAATAGAAAATGTGATATTAAGTATGAATGCGACAAAGTAAAATAAATAAACTACGTTTTTATATTTGTTGTCATGGTCGTTGCATGCATGCTTGTTTCATCATTGATTTCTTGCTAAAGTGACTCCAAGAAACAGCTTAGCGTAAAATCATAAAAACATGTTTCGACATTGTTTTCAGGAATTGATTGAAATACATTTGCTAAAAAAACTTTTATTTTTTATGAATTTGAACTAAAATTTTCTTTTTATGTTTTTTTTTTTTCTTTTCTTATTAAAACAAAACAAAATGAAATAAAATTCTATAATAAAACAAATAGACAAATAAAAAAAATATATATATTTTAATAATAAAACAAACAAATAAAACAAAATCTATGAACTAAAGCTATGAATGATTATGAACGTTGCAACTTTCATCATCGATTACAAGTATATCATTTATTTCATCAAGGTCGGTTGGTGATTCAAATATACTAGATTTTTCATAATGAAACTAATACATTGCATACACCAGGACCGATGCAAGGTACTTGGTAAAGAAATGATCATACGAAGTCACGACGTATTCAGGGTTCAAGTTCGGTGGAGTTGTTGGGGCTAAAAAATGTCCTATTTTCATCCATCTTTCCCTTCATCATTCTCCACATTTCATTGCCCCATTAACCTTTCACGATATCATTTCCATAAATATACTTGGGTTTCACCTTATTGTTCTCCACTTTATTCATTTTAGTATTTAAAAGGAATTTGTGAT
>SNQJ01S0086333.1:0-12129 GCA_010110895.2 Picea sitchensis | reverse complement strand
AGGCTTCAGTGGAATGTGGATTGTACAAACAATGTATGCAAGTATGAAGCTTTAGTGCTAGGATTAGAAGTTGCTAGGAGGATGAAAATAAAGAAACTCGAAGTCTTTGGCGACGCTGCGTTAATCATAAAACAGGTGAATCGGTAGTATCAGGCCAAGCATCCTAGATTATGGTCCTATAGGAGTTGTGTCTAGGATTTAATCGAGAACTTCTTCTCTTCTGTGAATATTCATTTCGTCCCAAGGTCTGAATATCAACAGGCTGATGCTTTAGCCAAAGAAGCATCAACTTTCACACCCCCAACTGCTTTTAAATTAAAGTATCACATACAAATGAGACATCTCCCTTCGATACCAAATAACATACAACATTGGCAGGTCTTTGAGGATGATGAGCAGCTTTGAAAGTTTCTAGAATCATTAGATGAATTTGCAGAAACACATACTGATCAAGAAAATCAAAATGATCCCATTTGGATCATGCAAGAGGGGGAGGATTCTAAAGAGTTTCACGATAAAATTGCAAATCACCGAATGCTCATTCTCAAGAACAACCAGATTCCCAAGAGTATAATTCCCTTGGAAAGACTATTTAATCAAGATGATATCCCTTCAAAAACCACCCTGCAACCCCAACCAGAGGAGGTTGAAGATTGTAATATAGGAACTAAAGAAAATCCTCGAATGGTAAAACTATCCAAATATCTATCTACAGAAAATAAAAATAAATACACGGAGTTGTTAAGAAAATACAAATAAATTTTCCCATGGTCGTATGAAGAACTAAAAACATATGACACTTATGTGATCGAACATAAGATACCCCTGAAACCTGGTGTCAAATATTTTAAACAAAAACTCTGACAAATTAACCCCATTTTATTACCTGTTATCGAACGAGAAGTCAAAAAACTCCTTGATGCTAAGATAATTGTACCACTGAGATATTCTGATTGCGTAGCCAATCCGGTCCCGGTTAGAAAGAAAAATGGGGAAATTAGACTGTGTGTCGATTTCAGAAATCTTAATAAATCTTCTCTCAAAGATAATTATCCCCTTCCTAAAATGGACCATGTTATAGAAAAAGTAGTAGGAGCTAATAGGATGTCAATGATCTCAATAAAGAAAAAACCGCCTTTACCACTTCTTCGGGCACATTTATGTATGATAACATGTCATTTGGATTGATGAATGCAGGTGCTACTTTTCAACACGCAATGGATATTGCTTTCGTTGGTGAACGGGACAAATTTGTAGTCATCTATTTGGATGACCTTACTATTTTTTCTAGATCGAATGAAGACCATCTGGTTCATCTCAAACAGACATTTGAAAAATGTCGCAGGTTTGGTCTATCCTTAAATCCTAAGAAGTCTCACTTTGCTATTCAAGAAGGCAAGTTGTTGGGTCACATCGTATCTCGTGATGGAATTAGAATTGACCCTAAAAGAGTAGAAGTTATAGATACAATAGCTATTCCTAGGAATGTGAAAGAAATTCAGTCATTCTTAGGAAAAATATTTTTTTTCAGAAGATTTATTCCAAACTTCGCTGAAATCGTGAAATTGATCACAGATATGCTCAGGAAAAACAGTGAAGTAAAATGGACAGCAGAAGCTAAAGAATCCTTTGCCCATATCAAGAAGGTTATAAGTGAGGTGTCGGTACTAGCGAGCCCCGATTATCTCAAAGATTTTCTTATTTTTTCATTTTACCCTGAACACACACTCGCCATTGTACTCCTTCAGAAGAACAAAGAAGTTTTCGAGCAACCGATAGCCTTCTTTTGCAAAAGTATCTGAGATGCCGAACTCAAATATAATATAATGGAAAAACAAGCATATGCTATGGTAAAAGCGTTAAAATCTTTCTGAACTTATGTTTTACATTCTAAGGTGATTGCATATGTACCCACTAGCTCTGTAAAAGATATTTTGGTTCGGGTAGACAGTGATGGCAAAAGAGGAAGATGGCTTGCCAAAATTCAAGAGTTCGACTTGGAAGTTAAACCGACAAAATTAGTAAAGGGACAAGCCTTAGCTAAACTTTTAGCTGAATCCAATTTCAGATCTCTTGGGATAAACAACTTTCAAGAGGAGGAAGTCATCAAATTGGTACAAGGACATAGTAACATACTTACTAACATTGAAATGTCCAAGTGACTTGTCTCCATACAAAGCTATAATGCTAAAGCTGCATGCAATCAAATACTGTATTTCCGAAAAATGATTATATTGGAAAGACTCGCTTGGCTTCCTCTTAGTTTGTCTGGTCGAGTCAGAAACATAGGAAGTTATAAGTCAATTTCATGAAGGATTATGTGGAGGACACCATGCCTGGAGGGCTACGGCATATAAAATCCTGAGGACTGGTTATTACTGGCCCAAACTTTTCCCAGATTTCAATGCTAAGGTACGAGCTTGCAGCCCTTGCCAATTTTTTGCAGGAAAACATAAACTACCAGCGATGCCATTGGTCCCAGTCAAGACCAAAGCTCCTTTTCAGCAATGGGGACTAGATTTCATAGGTGAAATTAATCCTCATTCTAGTGCTCAACACAGATGGATCCTGACCGCTACAGACTACTTCACCAAATGGGTGGAAGCTATCCCAAAAAGAAAGGCTACTGATTCAGTGGTTATAGACTTCTTAAAAGAAAATATTTTTTCTAGGTTCAGATGTCCTAGAAATATAGTCACAGACAATGCGTAGGCTTTTAAGTCTATGGCTATAGTCATCTTTTGCCAGAAATATAATATTGTGCTGGGTCATTCCACAACATATTATCCTCAAGGAAATGGTCTAACAAAATATTCAAACAAGAGCTTAATCAGTATAATCAAGAAAGTGTTAAACGAAAATAAAAAGTCTTGGCATTTGCATTTGAAATACGCTCTGTGGGAAAATCAGATACACACAAAAAATTCTATCGGTACTTCTCCCTTCCAAATGGTACATGGAACAGATGTACTGTTGCCTATAAACCTAGCACTTCCTGTAATGAAACTATGGTAAGACGAGAAGGAAGAACTGACACATCTCACAAGAAGGATAAACCAGCTGATTAAAGTTCAGCAGCACAGGGCGGTAGTGGATGAAAAGTTGCAGAAGTACCAGGATGACATGAAGGTATTATTTGATCGTAAATCCAAGGACATAAATTTTCTCCCCGGGGATTTGGTTTTGAGATGGGATGCTCGAAAAGAGGAGTCGGGAAAAAATTGTAAATTCAATCACATTTGGTACGGACCATTTAAGGTAGCATCTCCTGAAGGAAAAAATTCATTTCTTCTTGAAAATTTGGATGGTAAAATTCTGAATGCTCCTATCAATGGGCTTTTTTTAAAACATTATATGAAATAATTAATTTCCAGAAATTTCCATTGTATATACCGTTTTGATTTTTATTTTCATAATTTTCTTTAGAAAGTCTATTTTCATTTTGTAAATAAATAAAAATAAAATAAAATTAGTTAAGTTTTTGATTTAAAAAAAAAAAATGTGTTTCTTATCCCATAAGTTGATAGGTAAATAAAAAGCGTTTTCAAGCCTTTTCGGGTTTCCCATCGAGGTAGGAGATATTATGTCTTAAATTTTGAAGTTGAAAAATAGTTCTAAATTAGTTAGACCAGTCCTCATAGTTCTTATTCTCTGACTAAAAGTGGTTATTCTTAGGTTGATTCTAACTCTCCTAGGTTTCTTAACAGTTTTTCAGAGGATTTAAGCTTGCTCAAAAGAAAACCCCTAAAATTAATCTTCCCCTTTATCTCTACAGACTAAGGTGTTTTGAAAGTTGAGAAAAGGTTGGTCTAGAGTAATCAAAACAGGTTGACAAACCTCTATTGTAAATTTTTACACAGATAACCACCCCTGATATTTTAAGTATCATTGATTGCCCCCGCTTCATATTCATAAGCTAAATATAAGACAGATGGTGAAAGGAAATTCATATTTGATTGCCCCCATCTAGTCCAAAAGATGATGAAAGGAAATTTATTTAAATGATTTCCCTCGTCTAATATAAAAGAAACAGATAACTTCACCAGGGTACTGAACAGGCCTGCTGGCAGTGAAGCAATATCTGAGTGTAAATATATAATTAGCACTCGAAGCGGTGAAAGGAAATTCAGTAAAAAAGGGACAGATAAATTCATCGGGGTACTGAACAGGCCTGCTGGTAGTGAAGCAATATCTGAGGTATCTGTAAGGTTTTCATACTTATCTACCACTCTATTCTAGTTACCAGTTTTTTCGAAACTGGATTTTCATCCCAAGTCTAGATAGAGCTCCCCATTTAAAAATATAAGTTTTGTTTCGATTGATGCAAGTCGAAAGTCATTAATCTGTTGAGTTTCCTAAGATTGTTTTAATCATCCTAATACTAACTTAATTTCAGATGAGAAGGAGAATATTATGAAGAATACTGCAACTGAGTTTAAAACAAATAAGAAATTTTGAAAAGATTTTCATAAGTTGAAATGAATTTTTTTTCTTCCTCTTTTTCCTCTCCCTTAGCAGTTTCAACAGTGATAAACCCTTGACACCATTAACCCAATGAAGGCACTAAGTCTACATGTTCTCCTTGTCCCACAAGGAGACGAGGTCCCCAGTTGGAGCCTATGTTGAAACAATTCTTAATTTTTTATCCCTAAGGCCTAAATTTTCCTTTTTCGAGTTTCGACTTTTCACAAAACACGAGTTTTGTTATCAATCCCAAGCACACGACACCTTTTTCTTAAATTTTTTAATTAATCAGATAATAAAATGCGAAAAGGTTTAAAATAATTATAAGAATCTCGACGCTTTTATTTGAAATTATTTAAATCGTGTTAATTTTTAAAAACTAACGGTTTTAAAATTAAGCTTAAAGAATTTTCGGGGTTCAGGGTTTGCTACAAACAAATTTTTTCGATGCAAATCGAATCGCGAAATCCCGATCCTCAATTTCCCAAAACGTTAAAGTCTTAGTTTAGGCACAGATTAATTAATTCTCTTATATGAAAGGTTAAGGGTTAAGATAATCATGTCGCAATTTCGGGATTCGCGGTTCAGTGAGATCACATCTCTTGTCATCATGATTCCAGACATCTCGAATAACGAAACCCAAATCCACAGTTCGCATTAAATCAAACTAATTATGTTTTGGCCTTAATCATGATTAGTTAGTTAATTAAGATGAGTTTAAGTCCTGTTTTTTAAAAGTAAACCATAGCGATTTTGCGATTTCGGAGATCGAACTTCATCAATAACATACTTCTCAACATCATGATCCCTGAAAACCCAAAAATGTTTAATCTCAATTAATTAATTTACTAAAAATGTTTTAAGTCTTAATTAAAACATCGTGATTTCGCAATTTCGCAATTTCAGAAATCGGATTTCATCGACGACATACCTCTCAACATCATGATTTCCGAAATCCCGAAAAGCAAAGTTTTCATCTTTAATCTATGATTAGCACTAATTAATTTTTTTTTAAACAAGATTAATGATAATCATTCTTTAAGTGTTCATTCATGTTTCACTTTCCGATTAAGTAAGTGTCTCATTTTCCTTAAAAACCCGAAGGCACCTAAATATGAACATTAAATGCGTATCTTGGAAATATATCTTCCGCATTAAAAGACTTAAATTCGTGACAGTTGTGCCAATCTTGTCATTTTTTAATGTATTCAAAATGAACATCCAAATGTCTATGTTTTCATTTTTTAGCTGAGCTCGTTCATCCATTTCCTATGGAAGGTTTTCAATTAAACGCAAAGTCATGGCACCGAAAAAGGCACCGAAGAAGAATGAAGATGCACAGGAAGAAGATATCATCTCTGACACCACTCCACACGCTATAGAATATATTAAATCTTGGAATCAAATCTTCAAACTGCTGGAATACGAGCTTGAGAATGCTCATCCTGATTCTGAAAATCATTGTCGGGACATAGCTGAGTCAGAGCTTCATAAGATCGTTGAGCGCCCGTGGCTCATGTCATACATTGATATAATCAGCTGGGCCTTAGATAAGGTCAATATCCCAACAAGGATCATTTGAAACAACCAAGGAGTTATCGTCGGATCATTCAGGCCAGAACACATACAAGTAATGTATAAACTCTCACAAAATCCTAAACATACTTTTAATGCTGAATTTTTAGCAGAGTTTCAGAGGAAAGAATGTATTGAGGCAGACCGGACATATCCTGATATGATTAGAGAATGGGCGAGGTGTCCAACAAAGTTTAGAGCTGATTCCCATGGGGTTTATACTACAACATCCTTGAATGAATACATGGTATATGTAGCCATTATGTTATGTAGACTTTTCGGAAGAAAATATCCCTGCCATTTTCATGCAGATTGGGTTCCATTTTTAGAATAAGCTTCAGAAGGAAATGGTTTTAACTGGCATTAGATTTTGTCAGAAAACCTAACACAGGAAATCTTAACTTACAAAGCAGCAAAATCAAAAGGACAACCAACAGCCTTTTACAAGTCAGCATACATTATGGATGCAATCTGTTATGTGACTCCTTTTCCTTTAATGAATTGGAGTTGGAATATTTCCTGCCCAGAACCCATTCATAAATATCACTCAGCCCTTTGGGAAGAAAATTCTAAGGATGCATTTTATGAGGTTTGTCATTTTATTATAATTCCGATGCATAAAATATTTTATGGATGCGAACCACCTCGCATTTCTGATGCAATCACAAAAAATCTTAAAGCAATTGTCCACTGGTTTATTGAGGAGAATTTTTCCTACATTAGGGTTTACGGTTGTTCCATTCCCCCTCATGAACTCATGTTACACAATATTTTTGTCATCGTGATGATGTATTGATAATGGTGTACTCAGGCTCTTCATTGGAACTTTTTCATGAGAAAAGTTACTTTCTTCTCTTTCCAGAAATATCATTTTTGAGGAAGGCTCGCAGGCTACTAATACATTTGCTTGCGAGAATGCATGATTCTTGCAGGCTTCCTTAAGACAGGGTGCGAGGGGTTCACACTGTGTATAACTTCTAGGGTGTGAACACTTTCTAAAGAAGGGAAAAAGATGAATTCTCGAATCATGTAGAAGGGAATCTTCTAGAAGGATGAGATGGCATTCGAATGGTTATCCTAGTACTGGATTCCCTAATATTTTGGGATCATTCTTATCCAAGTAACCAATTCATTCTCTCCTATATATTGAGGGGATTCTCATGGAAAAGGTTAGAAGAAAACAAGGTTAAGTGAGACATTGGAGAATTGATGAAAGATTGTGTGAAGGATTGAAGCTACAATAGCTAAGAACTCCTACAAGTTTATCAAAGGTGGTTGATATTCTTCATGCAAGTGAGCAAGTGTGTGTGTCTGAGCCAAGGGCCATCGAAAGGAAGTTTGCAACATCAAGGCTCAGGTTGTAATCTTTACTTTCCATCAATATGATACAGTAATATGTCCCTTTCCCATAAAGCTAATTCTACTTTATTGTATAACTCCTTGATCATATACATAGATTCACTATTGAATATATTGTGCTTTCTTCACTCCACTTTGTTTGTATCATTTTGATCTTGACTGTACAAGAGCATTGGAGTGAAGTGGGAGCAAAAAAGATCAACAGAAGTGATTATAAGGTATGCAACTTGTTCTTTCCTCTTAGTTCATTCAATGGTTAGAATCTAGGGAAAGAGTATTATTCTATCTTGCTTTGTTCTAGATCCAGGTGGATCTAGGGAGATCGGTTTGTGTCCGCACTTACGGATTTATCCAATAACAAAATTGGTGACTCCACTGGGGATTTCATCACCAACTAGTGGCTTCAAAATTAGAAGGTCTTGTTTTCCTGGTGATTGCTTCTAGATTTTGTTTACTAGCGTGTGTTGCTTGTTTCTCAAAGTTGAGCATAGGAGTTTCTTCACGGAGTTTATCACTTGTTTACAATATCTCCCCCACAACGTTCACATAGAATGCAAGGTTTATCTCCAGAGCATCTGGACGGTTCTCAACCCTTGCCTACCAGTACACCTAAGGGCTCTCCTCACCAGAGTGAAGTCCCAGTTGTTACCCCACCACACGTGGAAACAAGTGAAGTCCCAGTTGTCACCACACCACAAGTGGAATCAACTGACTCTCTAGAACCTTTTCGAATTACCAATACTAGAGAGGACTATCGCATTCGCTGTGGTGAATGACCTTTTGTGTGATTAAATTCTTCAGGAGAAGCAGTTGTTACATCTTCTGAATCAACTGTTGGGCCTTTTCCTGGTGTAGAAGGTCAAGATCCTTTTTGGTCAGGATATTTCCGAAGGGTCCTTTTTGGTACTGAGTCACCTACAGTTTACGAAATCAACGCTCCGGTGTTTTTTGAGACAGAGACTGTACCAGTGACTACCACTTATCACTTTGTTCTCCCTGATGAGATGGCCCATCTCGCGAATACTACGAGTGTCCTGATCGAGATTACTGCTGCTAGTCTTGCTCCTATCAATACCCAACGAATGCCTGATGTCAGCCCGCCATTACCACCTGGATACCATGAGTTGAATGCTTTGTTGAATGCTTCTATTCCAACACCTCTGCAAACCCCAGCCGGTTCTCCAGGTGGTCATCCTTTTCCTGGGCACCCTATTCCCGGTTTTATTCCAACACTCCCTCAATTTCCTTTTGGCATTCCTAATCCTAGTGGCATGATACTGTCCATTACATCAAACTTGCAGGTTCCCATTGGTGGACAAGGTGTTACCACTCAACTTCCTCTTACCAGACATATTCCACTTACTACACAACCTTTGATTGGAACACAATTTCCGGTTGGAACACCACCTACGATAGGGGGACCAACCCCACCGTTTGGACAAAATATACCTATTGCTTTGGCCCAGTATTGAAATTAGATGCTACAAAATCTTCCTCAAACTACTGGGGGGAAACAAATTGTCCCTACTATAGGCCAACCATATCTAGGTATACCCAATCCTATTTGGGGTCAGGGTCACAATGTTCAAACTCAGGTCCCTACTCAAACTCAAGGTTACAATCCTTGGAACTACTATCCTCTCCAACCACCACCGAATCAACCGGGATCTTCCCACTATGGGTAGACTGTGTACGGTCCTACTGGTTTGCCGACAGGACTCCCACCCCAAAGCCACCAGTACCCGCAGGTGAATCGACAGTTACCTTTTCTTGCTACTTTGGATTTGCCGGATTTGTCTAGGATTTTGAATGATCCTATTCGTCACTCTCCCCAATGGCCTGTTATTCCAGCCAAGCTTCCATCAGACATCCCTAAATTCGACGACAAAGTAGGAGAGGACCCGAACAATCACATTATGACTTTTCACCTATGGTGTTCATCCAACTCATTGATGGATGACTCTATTCGCTTACGTATTTTTCAACGAACCCTTATTGGTTCTGCTGCGGAGTGGTATATTGAATTTCCACGAGGTTTCTTCTCTGATTTCAACACCCTAGCTATGGCTTTTCTTACACATTACCAGTTACCGATCCGTTATGATATTGGGACTGAGATTTTGACTTCCTTCAAACAGACTAAAGGCACTCATATATCGGATCATATCCATGAGTGGCGAAGGAGATGACGTCTCATTAAAATTGAACTTCCTGATCAATTACTGGCAGAATGGTTTACAAAATCCTTTGTGAACGAAATTGGTAAGGACATTTCCATGGGTGGCGTTGTCATGGAAAAGTAGGCTATAAGTCATGCTCAATATCTTGATCTCGTTTATTCACAAACGGGAACACTTTATGATTTATTACCTGAGTTATCTCATCCTGGTACTTCCAGCACTTCAACTACTCCAGTTGCCTCACACGCAGCTGACGGTGTGATTGGTACTGCTCACGCCCACTCACATTCTGTTTCAAGTACAACCCCTAAATCTACTTCTTCTAATGTTCCAAATGCTTCGTCTCCTTCCACTCTCACCGGTAAAACTTCTGAGGTGAACGTCGTTCAATCTACCCTGACTGGTAAATATAAATCTAAAAAGGGGAGAGGCAAGAATAAGGAGGGAAAAAATAATAATCAAACTGAGCAAACTAAAACCCCTCCTGTTGAAGAGTGGGATAAGCGCAAACCATGATACCCTTGCCTTATCTGTGGTGACGATCACTATACGAAGGATTGTCCACGACGTGTCGAGGTCACTAAGTTCCTTCAAGGAACACCCAAACCATCTACATCAGCAGTCTTGTCCCAACCCTTCCCATCTTAACAATAGGCTCAGTTGGTCATCCATGACCAACCATCTACGTCTACGACATCATATGTTTTTATGTGTACTGGTGATTCTAAGAAGAACAACGTTGCAATCACAACTAGAGCCAAAGATTATTCTCTGTCTAAGGAGAAGGTTGACGATTTACCTCCTACGTTAGTACATCCCTCTCCACCGACTCCACCTACCAACGATCCTCTTCATATCGAACGACCGAGTCTAGATACAGTTCTGCGACCACCCCCAAAAGGTGTCGTTAGGAAATCAGCTTTCAATCCTCATGCTCGTGCGGCCCAGAACTATAGTATTGTAGAAGATCTGGCCCAGGCACCTTCAGCGATGTCAGCCCTTGAAGTCCTTCAGTCTTTTCCTGCACAATGGAAGGCGTTGTTGAAAGCTATAGGTGGAATTGACAGATACAAATTTAATAGTATTTGACTTGGATGATCATATTCCACGGTTTCCCCCTCAACTCGCGTTCCAGATACAAGTTCTTGTCTCTGACAAGAATATTTTCTGAACTGTTATCGATGAGGGAGCCTCAACGTGTGTAATGTCTTTTGCTTGTTGGAAAGCCATTGGCTCTCCTCCCTTAAATGAATCACAAAACACTCTTAAAGCCTTCAATGGCTCTTGTTTTAAGCCTTACGGTGTTCTTCCTTCGTTTCCAATTACATTAGAAGGTAAGACGGTCCAAGTTGAAGTGGAAGTCTTTGATGCTCCCCTCGATTATAATATTCTCCTTGGCCGTAGATGGGTCGATTCCATGCACGTTGTTGTGTCAACACTTTTCCGTGTAGTACGTTTCCCTCATAAAGGAAAGGTTTTCATCATTGACCAACTTGCTTTCTTCAATTCTGATACTCGTACTGGCAACGTGTCGTTTATTGCTAAAACCCCGCCGGGTTATGAGAATGTTGGTGTAGGCCTTTTAAAGGACTCCTTGTTAATGGGTACTTTTCCCATTCCACTGCTAGATGTTCCATGCCCATCAGTTGCTTCTATAAATATGATCTCCACTGTACCTCATGAACTTCCTGCATCACACAACCCTTGGATTGTCCCTGATCTTGGAGATCATCTTCATTTTGGCGACGTAATGTCGTTAAGTCCAGTTGAATCAGTATATCAAGCCATTCAATTGACAACACCTTCTACTCCCTCTCTTGATGAGTTGTCTCCCGATCCTTTTCGTGTTATCTTTCCCACTGACGAGATGATCATGTCCTTCATGGAGGACACCCCTTGGGATGATGGGAATCATCATTCCATACTCTTTCTGGAACAACACACTCTTGAGAACTACCAACGGATTTCTCCTCCGTCAACCGTTGTTGTCATATCTGTTTGCACCCAATTCGTCACTTGGTGAGCAAATAAAGGGTGCTTACATGCCCTGTTGGGTCTTGTAGAGCATGACAGCTATAGAGGAAAGGGTTAGAGAAAATAAAACAAAACTATAAGCAAGAATTAACTAAAAAAAAACTAAAACTATGAGCATATGGATAAAGAAATAAAAACACAAAAAGACCAATATCACCAATGTTTTTAGGCTGATCAATTGATGAAATCAAAGCACAATGAAGAAAGGGGACTGTGAGTCCCTTCTTCCTCCAAAGGAAGGCTCTTGTGTCCTCACAAACTTGCTCTCCTTACAATGAGAAAATGAGAATGATGGTGAAAGAACTCCAAGCACATTCACTCAATGGAGAGGTGAATGGCTCTTATGAAATGGTGCCAATGTGTTATTGTCAAAAAATGAGTCCTTAACAATCTTAGCAGCATAACAATACATGAAATTCCTTGAGAAAATGATGTTTCTTCATGGCTTTTTATAGCATAGCATTGGGTGATTATGTAACTCCTTTGAGGTGTGAAAAGGGGCTCTTTAGGGCTTAAT
>SNQJ01S0086332.1:14522-27319 GCA_010110895.2 Picea sitchensis | reverse complement strand
TAATTAAAAATATTAATTAATTATTAAATCTTTTATTTATTTTATTTTTATTAGGGTTTGACTTAATCCTAAAGATAGGGTTAAAATAGAAAACCCTAACCTACCCACCTAAGATATAAATAAGAGCCTACCCCTCTCTCATTCATACACTCTCGCTCTTCATTCTTCCTAATCTTATTTGTTGTGGCTACCTCAAATTGCTTTCTTTGTTTGTGGTGCGGCTTTCCTAGTGGACCTTCACTTTCAGATTTGAGGTATTGTTGGATACTTGGCTGGGAGCTTCAGTTCAGTTTTTGGTTATTGATTGAGGAGATACTACCTATGGGCAAAAACATCTAGTACAGTCGTATATGTCCAAAATAGAAGTAAGTCCTCATAAGATATTGGGGAACAAGACACCAGAAGAAATAATCACCGAAAAGAAGCCAGAAGTCATCCACTTAAGAATGTTTGGTTGTCTAGTGTACATTCATGTTCCCAAGGAAAAGAGAACGAAGTTGGAGCCTTCGAGAAAGAAGGGCACCTTCGTTGGATACAGTGAGACTTCGAAGGTCGGGATGTTACATTTGATGAAGAAGTAGCCTTCAGAAAATCTAGGGAAACTCGCATGGATGAGGACAGAGAAGAGCAGGAGGCTCCAAGGGATGCAATAATAGTTGACTCTACTCTAGAAGAACACATTCTAGAATATCAAAATGAGACAGTAGAGTCAAAGAGACATGTAGATCCACCTAGAGAACCTACATGTACCAAGAAGAGACCAATATGGCTCCGGAACACTTTACAGGAAGTTGAAGGACATGGAGCTCCCAAAGGCTCTTTTAGAGAGAGCAAGAGACCACACAAGTTTTCTAGCTATGTGGCGCTGACGAGTAAAATCATTGATTCAAAACCCTCCACTTTTGAGGAAGCTACTAAGCAGCAAATATGGAAGGATGCCATGATGGAAGAGTACCAATCCATCATGAAAAATGATGTGTGGGAAGTGGTTCCGAGACTACAAGGGAAGTCAATAGTGACTTCCAAGTGGAACTACAAGATCAAGCATGTTGCAGATGACAGCATAGAGAAGTACAAAGCGAGATTTATGGCTAGAGGATTCTCCGAGAAAGAGGGAGAAGATTATGATGAGACATTTGTTCCAGTAGCAAAGTACACTTCCATCAGATCTATTATTTCTATAGCTTCCGTTATGGGATGGAAGTTACACCAGATGGAAATCAATATTTCCTTCTTGAATGGTGTAATTGAAGAAGTGTACATAGAGTAACCACGAGGTTTTGTAATCCATGGGAAGGAGTCCCATGTTTGCATATTGAAGAAAGCTTTGTACAAGCTTAAGAAAGCACCTAGGGCATGGTATGCCAAAATAGACAATTATCTGATGAGCTTGGGGTTTACCAAGAGTGATGCAAATTCCAACCTGTACTACAAGGTTGAAGATGGTTTCCCACTAATTTTGGTCCTATATGTGGATGACCTATTCCTTACAGGGGATAAGAAGCTCATAGATGGGTGCAAGAGGGAACTCACTTCAAAGTTTGAAATGAAGGATCTAGGTCTAATGCACTATTTCTTGTGCTACTAGTTGATTGCAACGTAGTCGTGGAGACTACTGGACAACATGGTAGTAGTTTTGTGCTACTAGTTGATTGTTGGATACCATGGTAGTAGCTTTGTGCTACTAGTTGATTGCTACGTAGTTGTGGAGACTATTGGACAGCATGGTAGTAGCTTTGTGCTACTAGTTGATTGTCGAATAGCATGGTAGTAGCTTTGTGCTACTAGTTGATTCCTACATAGTCATGGAAATTACTGGACAGCATGGTAGTACCTTTGTGCTACTAGTTGATTGCTAGAGAGCATGGTAGTAGCTTTGTGCTACTAGTTGATTGCTAGAGAGCATGGTAGTAGCTTTGTGCTACTAGTTGATTGCCAGAGAGTATGGTAGTAGCTTTGTGTTACTAGTTGATTGTTGCGTAGTCGTGAAGACTATTGGATTGCACAGTAGTAAGCTATGTGCTACTAGTTGATTGCAACATAGTCGTAGAGACTATGGCAGAAGTTTTGAGCTATTGATGGCATACTGCTCAAAGTTGTCCTCAATCTCATCCTCACAGTTGCGTTGTGGTTGATTATCCAAGAATGTAGGTAGATAGGAACTAGGGGTGGTCCTACTATGTGTTTGCCCCTGAGGTGCACCACCTCCATAGCTTTGTCCCTCAGTGTGATAACGAGGGCTATGCTCCTGTTGAGGTCTAGTTCCCCCATGAGATCCACTAGCTTCTTTGTTTGCATAAACCTCCAGGCCCTTCCCTGCATGAGTCATCTGCATTAGGAGTTGCGCAAGTTTCTCCTGGTTGGCATTCACTCTTTCCAGAGTCTATGTTATTTCCATCTGCCCCTGCGTATTGATTGCTGGTTTTCCTATAGATGATGTACAAGGGTACTCTATGTCAGATTTATGGAGCGTTATAACTCCTTGGCGAAACCTGCTAAACTATCTGGCTCATTGTCCTCATCTGATCCTTCCATTTCTACCTCTGTCTCACCTGTCTCTTCCTACGTCTGCCCATGTAAATACCATTGAACTCGTGCATGCGCTAATCCCCACAAGATGGGAGGATCAACGCTCGGATACCACTGTAATGTTCCCTAGCCAAATTTTTTGCTTGAAACACTAACTGCTTATTCAATATTGTTTATTGTGTTTGCTTATGTATTTGCAGGTTTACTCATGAAGTTGTGCATTAAGGGTTTACTTGATGTTGATTAAGCATTGGCATAATAGATCTGAAACATATAATCATAAACAAGACAAGATACACAAAGAACACCAGTATAGGACCAATAATGTCAGATCTGGCCTTTATTTAGATAGTAGGAAGATCCCTTGCACAAGAGATCTACAAATCTGGAAGAAAACCCCAATGATAACAAAATGGGCTACCAGCCGATACAATAATAAGCAATACAAAGAGAATAGCCTCCCAAAGGCTGTCTAAGAAGAGATCCAAGCCTCCAAAGGCTAACAACATGCAAGACAAGACTGAAGATAGAGAACTCGATCAATACACTGCAGAACCCCTCCAACTGGCTGAGTTGCGCCCTGCCTTGGCTACTGGTGAACCCTCAAGTTTCGGCCCTCCTCTTTCTGAGCTCCAAATACCTCCAAACTCTCCCAGAATGTAGATCAGGCTAGTAGAATCCACCAAGCCAAGTTTCAAGCTGAACGGAGAAGTTTTGCTCCTCCAACTGAGCAAACCCTCCACTGGTTTGCGCCCTCTTGGTTTGACTGAATCAATGAGATTTCGTTCTCCCTTCTAGGAGCCTCCAAATGCCACCAAAATCTCTTGGATTGTAGATCGGGCCAATACTAACAAGTTGATGAAATCTCATAACAATCTATGAAGGTCCAGGCCAGTAAACAATGATAACCTCTTCTAGCAATGCGCCCCTCTCTCCTCCAATTTGTGCCAAGCTCCAGGAAATAAACTGCTAGGATAATCTCCTCCGGAATAGACCAAGAATGATGGTAGGGACCATACGAAGAAAACCCAGATGCTCCTTTGCCAAGAAGCCTCCTCCCTTCTCCAAATCGAACCAAACTCCTCAAGGTGGTGCACCCCCCTAGCTGGAAACCCCCTAGGTTGCGCACTAGCCTGATTCTACCTATAGATCAAACCCCTACAACACTGTAGAATGGTGTGGGAGGATTATTTCACCTCCAGGACCAAGCCTGGATCAAGAAAGGTGGAATCTTTCACCACGGAGTTGATCTCTAGGGTTTTAGACTCAAAACCCTCAAAATTGCTTGTGCTCAAGAGCTCCAATGCAAAATAAGATAATAATCCAAAATCCTTAGAGGTGTGCCTTGCCCTTTCCTTTATAGCTCCAGTCTATTCATCTGTTGAGTTAGTTAACCCCTAGGGTTAACTCTTAATTTTAGCTCACCTTTTCTTTTCTTTCATTGAGTTATCCTTTTTCACACAAAGTCAACTCAGTAATAGAATGTTATGTTTCGAAAGTGTCTTATGGTTGACTTTGTCCCCAATATGCTTGAGACTATAGTCTAGTGGGGATAGCTAGACTATTGAGTCTCTCCAGACCTCTTCATCAAGAGGTGGGGGACATTATTGTAGTTTAGAGGTTGTTTGAGCTGGTGGGGAGGATTTCGCTTGCAAATCCTTGATATCACTTCCACGAAAATGAATATAATCATAAACTTTGTCACAAGGAGGACTTTGTGGACCATCTTTCTTTCGTCCTTCTATCCCAAAGGGCTACACATCGTGTAGAGCAATGTTGGATTTTTGGGTATCGATGGTGTAAAGAATCCGCTCGTAAAGTATTTCTCTCTTTGATGTCAAGCTAATGAGACCGACGATGTATGAATCATTCGTTGTGTCGATGGCAAACCCATCATTACCACTCTTATTGCCACTACTACTACTCAACTCCCCATCTCCTCCTGCATCATCGATTGTTGAATATGGAGTTCCAACCACTATTGAATATGGAGCAGCAATACCAATCCCGACCACCGATCAAATTCAGGGAATGGCAGATGATCTGGGCAAGTTTTATGTTAGATATTACGTAGGTCACAAGGGAAACAGTCTTGAGAAAGAGAGAGAGAGAGGAATGCTAACAGTCTTAGAATGTCAAAGGTCAACATTAGTAGCGAAGGGAGAAGCTGCAAGAGATCCGTTGGGACTTGGGTTTGATATCAAGAGATCCATTGGGAATCGCCAAGTGAACCAAAAAAACTGTGAACCCTATCAGAAGTGGTGCTTGAAACTCCACGATTTATGGTTTACTCCCAATTATATCGTGCCCTGGCTCATTCAAGAATAGTGTGTTGCCAATAGAGCCCACAGGGTTGACAGGATCCCCACACCTAAACAGACTATTGACACAGCAAGTAACTCAACTGAAGCATGATATAGTAAATTCCAATAACAAAAGCCTCAAATTGCAATTGATAAAGTGTGTCAAAGTGCTGTCAAAAGAAATGGAACAGCATGGGAACATCCAGGGCATGTCGATGGACTGCTTCTAGCCCCGGCTTCGTCGAAGAAATCCATGTCAGATTAGTTTGAATCCCTACGTCTCACCTAACCTATGATCGAGATTTGGTGAAAGATCTGCACGAGCCAAAAGATGCACTGCACGAGGTCAGAATGAGAAAGAGAATGGATAACTGGTTCTCATAATACGAGCACGTGCCTTCCTATGATTTCATCTCTAACCGAGATGACCTCCTTGCAGCAATGAATTATATTCTAAATCAACCCATGTTGGGCTGCCTACGAGAATTCGCCCTGGCGATGAGACCCAAGATGTTGCTGCTTAAAACCGAAGGCATCTGGTGCATGGCCAAGCTTTGATACCACTGACAGGCCAGGATTGAATAACTCCACAAATTAATGAATTTATTAATGAGAGTCACATATATAAATACATTGAGATATGATCTTTGGTTTCATCTTCCAAGAGGTCTGATACCTGTTCCTATTCACCTATGACTCTTCATATTTCTCCTAAATAAAACATTTACAATGCATTATTGTTATCACGATGTCTCTAGAATCATCTGGTAGTTCATCTAACAAATCTACAAAATGAGACCAATTGCCTGGGTTCAGTTTCAACTCAAAATTTCAAAACTAATAACTTGACCACATCATAAGGAACCATCACCACCTCAGTAATTTTAATGTCAAAAACATTCTCAATTGTTCTCTTCACCTCTTAGAGAGATTGACTTTTTGATTTTCACCATCATTTCCCATGTGTTGCACTGTCAAATTGACAATCTGAAGCAATGTTGCAAATATCGTTTCAGGGAATATATTGTCGAGAATCAAGAAATAAACTTATCAGATATATAGGGGAAATAGAAGAAATTATCAGAAAATATCAGCAAGCATAAACTTCAATCTGTAAAACTCAAAAAATATAAGAAACATCAGCAACCTGAAAATCTCACAAAAGATAAGAAATATCAGGAGACATTGGAGATATTTGCAACACTGATTTGAAGTCTCCAAATAATCATCTTAAACAATCTTCAGCATTCTACTTCGCAATATTTTTCACTATAATCATAGTAAACCCAATATAGATCAATGTTGTGAGACTCAGATTCAGCAAAAACTCTTCCAGCTTGGAACTCTGAAAAACTCTGCGACACATCAAAACTTGGCTCAAGACTCTCAATGAAAATCCGTAAATAAAAAAAAATCAAAATACAGGAAATTTTGTGCAGAAAAAATAATAATGACAGTGTTCAGTGAGTTTTGCCAAGTTTTGGGAGAGTTTTGCTGAGTTTCAGCCCAGTATTGGCAAGTTTAATTGCTGGTGAGTTTGGTGCTGAGTACTCATTTCAGAGCTGACTTGGAAAGACTTGCGAGCCTCACAACACTGATATAGATAATCCATTGAGAGATTGTTGCTATCCTAGTAAGTTTTTTCTTGTAAAATACTTCTTATATTCACGTAAATATATTTACATCTGAAAGAAAGTGGGAAAACATATAGCAAAAGGGTATCTACAATGGTATATACAATAGTATATAAATGGTATATACAATGAAATATACTGTTATCCTGGTAAGATTTTTAAAATCTGCAACTGTGTTCCTTGCTTTCCTTTCATTGTTGGCTTCCATTTACACAAAAAAATAACTAGCAATCCTGTTCTTCCCTTGCCTTCAATTTACACCCAGAATAGCTAGCTCGACTTTCCACTTTTAGTAAATATGCAAAATTCTCTTACTTTCTGTTATGCTACATTGCAGATATCAACATTCACCCAACTTATTATCCAGTTAGTTAGACAAAATATTTGCTTTCACAATCCATAATCCTGAACACTTTCTGTGGTTTCCAAATCCCCTGACCTATAAACTCCTAATTACAACTTGAAAATATCCAATAAAATACTCCGTGGTTTCACAAGAAAAATTGCAAGCATAAGATGTCGAAAGCCTCCACTACATGCTAAAACATCCTGCACTAATATTCTATTCTGCTAAAGTACAAATCAACATTAGAAGGAATTGATACTTACTGCAAAAGAAAAGTGCAAGACTATTTGAGCAACCTTGTCGAGATGGGGGACCAATCGGCTAAGTAACTTCTCAAAATGAGGAGGTTGTAAGTACCAATCAATATCCTCCATGCTCCTTACCCCTAGCAGTGTTCCAACTCCTACTGTCTTCAAAGCATTGATAGAAGATGTACCATTCTTCCAAAGCCATATTCCCTCTTCTGGAAACAGTTCCCCCTATAAACAAAAAATGTAAAAATGCTTTAAAGTTCAAACATAAAAACAGATTGTACAGGATCATATATAGAGACATGGAAAAGGTTAAAAGTAACCAATTAGTATCTCATTCAGTAAAAATACAAATGATGGATACATCTAAAAATTCCTTAGCGCCAGTAACTGATAAAACTGAAAAGCATTATCCTTTTCTTTGGCCTCTACTTTTCCTTACTGCCAGCAATTGTGAGAGAGTGTGCATTGTACATCTACTAGAAGTCATGTAAAAGAAATGAATTTTAAAACTTAAAATTCTAAACTAAGACTCACCAACAGACAAAGTACACTACATGCTTCTTTCGGCCCCAAAGCTAAAGAAGTAGGAGCTGGAACATTCTCTAAAAGGCATTGAAATAATCCTGGTGTCCATCCAAAAATAGGCCAACAGGCTAGAGAAGATACAAGAAGATGGCAAACAGCTCCCAGTGCTAGTGTTGAGCTAGCATAAGTAAATGGTAGAACTGCCGTACGAGCAGCTAATTTTGGACTGTAACAAAACAGATAGTAATTAGTATGCTAAGCAATGCCATAAGAATAAACAATTTCAAAAATTACAAACGAGAAACTGAGTTAATTACCTGATTTCACGATGTAACCGCAGCAGTGCATTTAATAATTTTGTATTGCGATGCTGTTCCCCAGATTCCTGACATTAGATGCAAAATAAACATGAATCTAATGTAATTAAAAGCAACCTGATAAAGTATCAGTGTAGAATATCAAACAATAGTTCTTTATTTAATAATTTAAAAAAAAATAACTTTCATTCCCTCGGGCAGACTCATTCTCTCCAGGTTGCACTTTGTTTAGTTCCGGAGGAATGGCCAAGATAGGTGAATGGTCCAGGCTCAGAAATCGGGACAGTTATTCTTCCTTGCTTGAGAAGAATAGTCCAGATAGCTCATCATTGATGTTTTACCTACTGAGGGCAAATGCTCTTCCAGATCTCACAGATGTGAGTGGAAGAATGGCCCAGATGATTCAGTTTATATCATAACAATGTTTTCTGTGCAGGTTGATATCAGATGATATGATTGTTATGGAGATTGTATGTCTCCGGACAGTAGATGTATACTACTGTGGNAGGATGATGGATTGCCAATCCATGACAAAGCTCTCATGATGGCAGAAGAAGTACCACTTGGATATGTTCCAAGTTTGACCCTTGCCACGATGTTATGAGCTAGCAAGAAACAAAAGAGTTGAATTCAACTATGATGATCAGAGTTATATGAAGCCTTCAGAAAACCAGTGTTCCAGAAAGATCGAAGTACATTGAGATCAAGCATTACATTCTCCGTGATGAAGTCTAGAAAGGAGAAGAGGTTCTCCAATATATATCTCCACAGATGAGCAGATAAGCAGACATTTTGGTAAAGACTTTGTTCAAGATGAAAGAGTTTGTGTACTCAAGTTGGAGCTCGTGGAGACGACTTCCTCATTGAAAAAGGAAGAGATGACTCCCAGGTTGGGAGGGAGCACTCATGTGTTATTGATTTATGGATAGTCATTTTTCAGTTCGAAAAATGGTCCAGGATGAACAGTTCCTTTCCAGTTCAGAAAGTGGTTTAAGATTTATGAGGGACAGGCATTTTCCATCTTGGAAAATGGTCCAGATCGAATGGTCATTTTCGTAATGAAAATGGTTCAATAGATTGTTGATGTACCATAGACAGTGATTCCCCTTGTGGTTAACATAGGGAATGGTCTAGGCCAGTCTCTCTTCTTGACAGTCACTCTCAGTAGTGGTCAAGAAGATTGGTCTGCCTCGTTGGACAGTCATTCTTTCGAAGCTCACAGTTGTGAGCAGTTTCGAAGAATGGTTCGTCTTGGAGGTTGGTGCAGGACAGTCATTTCCTTAGGAAATGGTCTGAATAGTAATTCCCTAGGGCAGATTCATTCTCTCCAGGTTGCACTTTGTTTAGTGCCAGAGGAATGGCCCGGATAGGTGAATGGTCCAGGTTCAGCAATCAGGGACAGGCATTCCCTAGGGCAAATTCATTCTCTCCAAGTTACACTTTGTTTAGTGCAGGAGGAATGGTCCGGATAGGTGAATTGTCCAGGCTTAGAAATCGGGGCAGTTATTCTTCCTTGCTTGAGAAGAATAGTCCAGATAGCTCATCATTGATGTTTTACCCTCTGAGGGAAGATGCTCTTCCAGATATCACAGATGTGAGTGGAAGAATGTCCCAGATGATTCAATTTATATCATAACAATGTCTTTTGTGCAGGTTGATGATATGATCGTTATGGAGACTGTATGTCTCCGGACAGTAGATGTATACTACTTTGGTGGATGTGTTCCACTGATTGTGACTATATGTCACTGATCAAGTATCTGTGTGCTACTTGGTGTGGCAGTGTACCACTGGATTGTAGTTGTGTACTACTATGGATAGACACAGTTGAGTTCTATAGAATGACATTGTTCTGATTGCCCTGAAAACTATCAGTAGTGTTGGAAATGATTATCAGCTAGATGGATGATCAATGGACAGATTCCCCAAACGGAAAATGGTCCAGGACATTTATTCTTCTAAGACATATGTCCAAATTAGAAGAATGGCTCTTATGTCACTCTATCGAGTGAGTCACTTATCCAACATCATGTCTGATTACTCGGATGGAGTATGGTTTCGAGAGATGATGCAGTTGATGACACTGATAGTGATGATGGTGCTCATGATCTAATCATGAGTTAGTCTATACGACTATGTTGATGCTACCGGGTAAATAGTATATAGGTGCTCAAGACCATTACCTTCAATACCTCCCTAGCTAGGAGGGAGTGTTGATATTATGGTAGTTGCGGGAGGTATTTACCTCCACGTGTAAACCTGACGAGAATAGAATATTCCGGGAAGCAAGAAAAAACCCTAATTAATTGGTTAATAACCTTAGAAGACAACTCGGCTCAAGAGAATGACTTGTATTAGGTTATTAGCCTCCAAGAGAAGAAGTCGACTAAAGGAAATATTATACACTAAAGAATTAGTACCCGGAATGAGAAGTCGACCCAGGCAGTTTGTCAATTTTAGTATAAATACAAGAGGCCAATCTTCATTCTGGTAAGCATTCTCAGAATTGCAGAAACAGCACTTGTGCGCACTGCAATTGGCCAGTTTGTACGCAAGTCTGGAAGAGATTTGTCGTTGCAGCTGCTGCAGCTAGCAGATTTCGGTTTTGGCTTGGACTATCTCTTGGTTATGGTTTGACTCTCTAATCAGCTCTTGTTTGGTGCGCTATCCTTGGAGAGAGAGGTATGCTATCTTGTTTGGTTATCTAGCCTAGGGTTTGCTTCTGGAATGATTCTTTGTCAAGGTTAAGGTGCTCGAGGGTGGCTTCGGCCTATGGTTGGGTGAAAATAGTGATATTGTCTATGGTTAAACGAGCACATCCATCATATTCTAACAGTGGAGTGGTGTAAGGTAAGGGGAAGTGATGTGGAGTGGTGAGTGAGTGATGTGAGGTGAGAGTGGGAGTGAGGGGGAGTGAAGGGTCAATTTAGGAATGCGTGGGCCATTGGGAAATGCACCATGCTTTAGGAATGCACCACCTATGAAAGTGGGGTCGAGTTCCCACATTGGGATCTCCCCCAAAGCCATGTTATCTCAGTTAATTCGGCCTCCCCTTTAGCTAACTCGCCTTAGGCCTCCAGTCAACTGGGGACATGAAAAAACATGTCTCAAACATGTTCCCAATTCTCCTAAAATTTAGGAGATTAATTTAATTACCCCTTTTTCCGTATTTTTTGAGTAATTTTGGTTTTTTTAGTGATAAAAATCGTTTTTTTGTCTCGAAAGATGGGAGATAGGGATATAAATGATACTCTAGACTGGAAAACAACTATAAATATGGCATCTGACAATGTTTGATGCCATATTTTTACATTTTGTTGACTCAGAATTAATAAATTCCATTTATACGGGAATTTAATTAATTCACTGAAAACTTTAAAAAAACCTATCAAACCTAGCTGCAATTTCTAAATGATTCAATCAATATGTCCTAGTATGATCTTATATACATTTAAACACTAGACATTGGATTTTCCATGCTAAGACCTTCTCGCCAGTACATACTTCGACTCTGGAGCTAGTCTTATGAGTGAAAAAACTTAGAAATTATTTAATCGCTCACTAAGGCAAGCAGAAAAAATAATTAACGAGTAGAAAAAAACACTCCAAAGTATGTGCTCACTCCTGGTCTTAGGTGGCCAATAGCCTTTTACAATATCTCATACTTAGGACATTTATTACTGTTATCCACCAGTTTGCACAAGTTGGATTTCCTAAAGAGCCGCCAGAGAATGAGCAGACAGTGCTAATATTTGCAGATTTCAGTGATTCAGCAAACCTTAAAAGGGCCCCTTTTTTCCCGCATTTACACCATTGTAATAAATGTCCTAAGTATGAGATATTGATCTAGTAGTGGGCACATACTTCGGAGTGTTTTCTTTACTTGTTAATTATTGTTTTTGTTTGCCTTAGTGAGCGATTAAATAATTTCTAAGTTTTTTCACTCAGAAGACTTGCTCCAAAGCCGGAGTATGTGTTGACAAGTAGGTCTTGGCATGGAAAATCCTATGTCTAGTGTCTAAATGTATAGAAGCTCATACTAGGACATACTGATTGAGTCATTTGAAAATTGCAGCTAGGTTTGATAGGTTTTTTTAAAGTTTTCAGTGAATTAATTAAATTCCCGCAAAAATGGAATTTATTAATTCTAAGTCAATAAATGTAAAAAATATGGCATCAAACATTGTCAGATGCCATATTTACAGTCGTTTTCCAGTCCAGAGTATCATGTAAACCCCTATTTTCCATCTTTCGAGACTAAAAAGTGATTATTATCACTAAAAAATCAATTTTACTCTAAATTTATGGAAAAGGGGTAATTTAATTAATCTCCTAAAATTTAGAACTAGGGAACATGTTTTAGACAATGTTACCAGAACCGAACCAGTTATCGAACCGGTCGACCCCAAAAACCGGAACTGGAAAAAAACCGGATCAAAAAACCGGTCACTAAAAATACATAAAATATTCAAATTTTTGAAAAACAAATACATATTCATGTGAATCCAAACCATTATACACAAATTTGCAAAGTTTCTCATATATATTCATGTGCATCCATGTGAATCCAAACCATTATACACAAATTTTCAAAGTTTCTCATATATATTCATGTGCATCCATGTGAATCCAGATTCCAAACCATTATACACAAATTTGCAAAGTTTCTCATATATATATAGCAAGTAATAGTGTATAAAACCAAAATAGCACTAAGAGTAAGTGCACTCCATGAGTCCATATGAGTAGCCGAATCAAAATACATCATCAAAAAGGCTCTAAATGGCCAAAAATAACTCTAGAGAGTCAGAGACTACACAATCTAATAGTCTGAATCTGCATACTGAAAGCAAGACTCAGAGGACTCAGAGTCTGACTCAGAGTCAGAC
>SNQJ01S0086331.1:10223-35001 GCA_010110895.2 Picea sitchensis | reverse complement strand
ACAATCAAGTCTTCAAAACCAGTGCTCTGATACCAACTTGATCTAAAAATGAAGAAGACTTGAAAAACTTGAATAATTATTGCAAGTGAAATGTTATGTGTTTAAAGCAACTGGATCAATTTGCAACACATAATTTTAAGGATTACTTATGTAAAATACACATAGACAGCAGCATAAAACATTGAACATCACCACATAAACACAGCAACTTGATAAAGGAGTTCACCCCTCTCCGGGCTACATCTCCTGGTCCAGCTTCCAATGGATCATTATTATTAAATTGCTCAAAGTGATCAAAAACATGCCTTACAATGCTCAAAATGACAAACTGACTGCTCCAATGGCTTCCCAGCGTCCCAAAACCCCTGTCTGGGCTCTTTTGGCACCTCAATCGGTCGAAAAATGAAGAAGATAGCCTCCTTGAAGTCTCCCTCTTCAACTTTGCTATCTCTGGTTCTACAAATCGCACCCTTGTGCTTCAAACCTGGCTCACACGCTCATTTAAGCGTAAAAACTTGGCACCGGGCGCAACCGCTCCAACGATGCAAACCATAGGACGGTTAGGGCACCTCCAGCCCCTAACTGCCTCGGCACTTGGGCGCATGGCCATAGGACCAAAAGCTGGGCGGAAAAATGGTTAATCCGTTTGAAAAACATATAACTCCCGCACGCGGTTAATACACCGGTCAAACCACAGGTTCCAAACCCCCCGCGCACATTTTTAATATAATATGCAACTATGGAATACATATATATATATATGCAATGGAATACATTGCAATACAAAGTATGAAACGTGCGCGCGCCAACAATTCCGGGCCAATATATATACGGTCATATGTATTGTAATGAAACCATGGGTCGGGGCTTAAGCCCCGGCCCGCGCCCTTTTCCATATAACACAAAATGTAAACATAAATATATGTTTAATGGTATAGCTAACAAGGAACATCGGGCGACTTAATGGTTAATAGAGTATTGTAAAGACTTGTGTTGTGGGAGGTCCGAGGGTCGAACCCCGCGGCCTCCATTAGTTTTACATAGCAATTATAGACCAACCAACGAGGGACACGTGGCGCCCAAGCATTGGGCCACGTTCCCTCATACCATTCGCTGCCATGAGACACGTGTCAACATCCGATTGGATAACCTCCAACCAATAAAAATGCGCCAAGCCCTCCACCTGCCACATCATCATGATGGTACGGCCCTGCCATGTGGCCGTACGGACTGTACGGACAGGTACAATCAGCATTCCAAATTTTTGCCTGTTTGGCTTGGTGGACAGATCGCGATATCGCCTCCATACGGACTCCGTTTGCGAAAGTAAATATATTGTCGGAATCAGGAAGACGAGACGGACGCAATGGCACTGTTTTTGTCGCATTCCGAGCACTTTGAAAATTGAGCAAAATTTGATCCCCTGATCAGTGGACAACAATTTCCATAAAAGGTGAGGAAAGTTAAGCATTTTCCCCTTCAAATGAAATAAGAGCATGATATGGTAAAGGAACGTGAGGATGAAACAAACCTCACATTTAATATACTTATGTAGCATGATCAATAGGTTTTGTTATCTCATTTTCAACATGAATCACAATATCCTTTTAGACCACTCTATATTCATTCTAGTTGGCTTTAGGAATGGAGCCCAACTCTATTTCTCTATCTACATACTCTTGGACCATTGTTCATCATCCTAAGGAAGCTTTGTTTCCTCCACAATAGAGTATTATGAGACCGTGAGCTCCAAATAACCAATGATTGCCTTGCTTCCATCAAACAATAATGTGGATTCCCTTGTAACTTATGATTTCTTCCTATTTTACTTCAGGAAGAAAGGTAGCCAGTTGGACTTCTCTATTATCTTCCTGCATTTTGGGTAGGCTTCCAGTAGCTCAATCATGTCTGGTTCAATCATGAGTTCACTCTTCATATTTTCTCATAGTAGGAAGGTGGAGGGTCTATTCAATGATATTCAGTCCGGACTATAGGAAGAGGGAATTTCACAATACAATGACGATGAGGTTGAAACAAGAGTTGATGGTAAATTGTGATCATGACGATTTAATCATCATGATCTGATTTAACCATTCTCATAGAGTAATTGTTGGCATAGCAGGTTTTGAAATGATGGAAATTCATGCATTCGATGGTAGAGGATTTTTTAATGATGCGAAATCGAGGTGGTCAATTCATGATTGTGTGATGGTTGAGGGTGATAGGTTCATAGTTGGCACAGTTAGATTCAAAGGTTTCCATAGTATTAAAAAATTTCAAATTTAATGAAAAAAATAAATCTTTAATAACTTACCCAAGCTTCGATTACCTAGAATTACCTTACCGTTTGATTGAACTAGCTATATTGGACGATACCTCTTATGAAGGTTTTGAGTTATGAATTATGGTGAAAGGAGTTTGTTCTAGATTTGATTGTAGTAGAAACTCTATAGCATGGACTGCTTACCAAAAAATGTAGATTTGTATATAATGTTGGTAGAAACCCATGGTGTACTCATGGTTTCATACCATTCCTTTGTTCTTAATCAATAACCAAAAATGGCATGGCAGATATAAGAATTAGAACCACTATACACAAATAAATCTAGCCATGAAAATACTATTGGATCGGGAAAGAGAATAGGAACGAGAGTAGGAATAGGAATAGGAATAGGAATAGGAACATGAACAGTGATAACAACTTGAATACTGAATGTTGCATGCTTTCTTTGGTCTAAACTACTACAAAATATTCATCCTTACCCACTTTTGTACATTCCTTTCCATGTGAAAAAATTTCCCGAACTCGAAAATGGAAGGGAATCATTGGATTACCTGCAGTTAATGAATGTTATTAACCAATGCGAGATTTCTCACTAATAATGTCAATGAGCATCAAGGTATTTCAATGCATCCTATCAATTAAGAATGGATGTGTTGAAGTCAAGTAACTTGAAGGATATCACAGTAATGGGAAATTGGTGCATCCCCATTGCTGCTAGTGAGATAATTTTTCATTAAGGCATACAAATCCCAAGACATTGCATAATCTATGATCTCGGAGCCCAGATAAGGAGTTGAATTTGATGGGATGATATTGTTGAAAGAAGGGCCTTAATGAATCCCCCATCATCCAACACGAGAACCATAAAATGATTGAAGAATTTAAAAAAATGAACCATCACAAGATACAATTTTATTTGGGAACCTTACCAACGAGAATCATGGTTTTCAAGTAACGTTTATGACCCAACTGCATAATAATTAATGGTTTTCACAACTGAGAATTATTTTCTCTTTACTTTTTATTGAAACTTATTATTGTTATTATTATTTGTTTTATTGAGAATGGGATAGCTAAGAAAAGGAAGGTTGTGGGGACACTCCCTCACCTACCATCTACAATTCAACTCGTTCCATGATATCATTGACAAACTCCCCCTTATATTTGGGTTTTTTATACAACTTGAGCATGTGCCCATTAACCAAGAAGGAGACCTTCTCATAATATATAGTTAGAATCTTAGCAGATCCATTATTGAATATAGATTCAATATCATAGGGGCCAAGCCAATGGGTGTTAAAATTCCCCTTGAATTCCTTGAATATGGAATCGAATAAAAGTACCCAGTCACCTACCTTGAAGTATTTATTCTTAATGAATATGTCATGCCACTTTTCCCTTTTCTAATAGATGATATCGGTGTGTTGGAAGGCTTCCTGATGCGTTTTTTCCAACTCATTGAATTAAACAATTCTTTCCTTAGGTTCCTTGGTTAGGTCCATCCCCAAATCTACTACCATTTGGAATGTTTTTATATGAAAATCTATGGGAATAAGAACTTGTTTCCCATACACTAACTTATATGGGAAAAAACTAGTAGTACTCCTCCATGTTGTCTTGTAAGCACATAAGGCTTCGAGAAGTTTGCCTTCCGAATCCTTCTTGTGTAGTTCGACTGTATTTGTCAATATTCCTTCCAAAACCTTATTTTTTTACTCCACCTTCCCGTTTACTTGTGGGTGATATGAGGAACATTTCTTGTGCTTAATGAGATACTTTTGAATAATTTCCTATACCAACTTAGATGTAACAATTTATGTGGGTACCCCAAAACAAGTAATAATATCTTCAAACATGAAATCCACTACTGATATTTATGTTTCTCTTAATAAACCCTTTGTTTCCACCCATTTCATAACATAATCAGTGTATATTAAAATGTACTTCCTACGCTTTAATGGGGGGTTGATCAGCCCTATGAAGTCCAAGGCCCATTTTCCAAAGGGTCATATAAGGACTTGTGATTGAAGTGACATCTATTCTACTTGAAATAGAATATCAATCCTTTGGAAACTGTCACATCCCTGTACATTTTTCTTGACATCTCGAAAGAGAGTAGGCCAAAAGTAGCTTGAATGAAGGATCTTGTAAGGTGTCCTTTGATCTGCAAAATGTCCCCCACAAGGTTCATTATGGCATGCTTTGAGGAAGTCGAACATCTCATATTCTCTCACACATTTGTGAATAATCATGTTAGGACCAATGTAAAAAACATCCCCTTTAATCCAGGAGCATGGAGCACTCATTTTAACAATCCTTCTCTTTTCCTTGGGTGAGAAATGAGGTGGCAATTTTCTTGTAGTAAGAAAATTAGCTATGTAGATATAAAAAATAAATTTCCATCCAAAAAATTGTCATAAATAGGGATATTATCACCTTTATTATCAAGTCTATAGAGGAAGTATGCTACATGATTTTCCTTAATTGGTTGATTTATAATGGTTATGTCGAATTCCTACAGCAACAACAACAACCACCTGGTGATTTTTCCATTCGTAATAGGTTTTTTCATCAAGTACTTGATGGTAGAGTGGTCAATATGAATAAAGACTTCATACATTGCGAAATAGTGCCTAAATTTATTAATTGCATAAACCACTACAACGAACTCCTTTTCAGTCATGGTGTAATTTAACTCAACGAGAGTTAAATGATTGATTATGAAATAAATAACATAGCTTAAGAGATTTTCCTTTTGACATAGTATAGCTCCTATGGATGAATCTAATTCATTAGTTGAGATATGGAATTGAAGGTTCCAATTTGGTCCTCTCAATATTGGGGCTCAGGAGATATTTTCCTTAAGTATATCAAAGGCGTGTTGAAATTCATTGTCCCAATATAACTCGACATTGCTTTTAATCAATTTTAATAAGGGAATGGATATATTTGTAAACTTTTCTACAAACCGTCGATAGTATAGGCATGTTATCACTAGAAGTTACCCTTAGACTACTATAAGGATAAGCCCAGTACCCATCAGAATATGAATAATTAAATCAAGTTTGGTAGGTGGATCAACTATATTATCTATAGACTGACAAGAATGATTAGGTTCATGATATATGAGAATATGTACATCATCTTTCTCATGTGTTTCATATGAAGGAATAGGGTCAACATCAATAATGAAAGAATAATGCATGCCTCTTCTTCCAAAGAGGGATATATAAATGAAGTTTTATGATCATCAGAGTAAACAAATAAAAGGATGATTCTCTTGATATGTGAAGGAAAATACAAAAAAGAGATGACAAAAAATAACATAAGTTCCTAAAAGAAACTGATAACTTGATACCTGGACTTCCTATGCATTACTTTCATTTTTCTGTCTGAGATCATTCTTCAATGGAGTCTTGTAAATTGATTTGAATAACCAACAATTTCTTCAAATTTTTGGAGTCACCAGGTGAAAAATGGAGTTTTTTCTATCACCAACACGTGTTCACCATAAAGTGTTGGTCATAAGATTTTTCATTCTCCCAGGGAATATTTTCTTAATTTCCATCCCCAAAAACGACGCCAAAAATGTTATCACTAGAAGTTACCCTTAGACTTCTATAAGGATAAGCCCAGTGCCCATCATAATATGAATAATTAAATCAAGTTTGGTAGGTGGATTAACCAAAGACAACATTAATGGATCCTTGAGAAGCAAAGGATCTGCTGCAAATTTCCTGTTAATCATTATTTTGTTCAAGTACATTTTAGTCCATTATGCAGAGATGATATTTGTTTGTAGACATTCTTCTTTTTTTCATATTCTCCATTCCTCTACCCATCATCATATAATCTCTTGCTATGATAGTTCAGCTTGATTTCCTTCAATCTGCAAATAGGTTATGACTCCATGGCCAATTTTGTATCTCACTAATTTGAAATAAGCTTGTTTCTCTCTCCTTTCTCGATCAGTCTAGTTGATCCACATACCAAACTTGATTTAATTATTCAAATTCTAATGGGTACTAGGATTATCCTTATATTAATCTAAGGGTAACTTCTAGTGATAACATTTATGTTAACATGGGATCCATGGGGGATGGCATTCTCCCTATGAGATGCCAAGAAATTTGTAGACCATTGTGCCTTTACTAAGATCCGTATTTAATTGTGAAATAACCAACTGTGTATTCCACCTACAAATTAGTCAAACTGCAAAAGACAACATGTTGATCCATTATTAGTCTTGCAAACTGTATCCCTCTTCATATTTCTCTGAGAGCACTTTTGATCCTTATTGAAAATTGAAAACACACATGCTATAAAACATGTTGCAAAAAAACTTGAACTGAAAATCACATGCTCATGGAGCGATCTTATTTATGTACCTCCCTATTTCTAACCAGCAGAAGATAAATTTTCTTAGGTGTAAGAAAAATTCCACAATAACCATTCAAATAACTTTCTAACAGAATGACCCTCATATCTACAACTGATCAATAAATAAAAACAAAGAAATAACAACAATCACAAGAAATCCCTTTGGAAAATTATACTCACTTTCAAATACTGGTGGTATAATGAAATTTTAAATCTTCAAAAATTTTGAAAAATAATATTCCAACACAACTGCTATTGGGTCTTCAAAATCAAGAGAAAAAACCTATTGATCCGGAATATATGAATGGCGCTACATAAATTCTCTTTTGCTGAGAAAAAGGTGACCTCCTTTTTCATTAAACAACAACTCTTGGGCATAATTCATTTCATGAGAATCAGGAGAAAAAAACTTCTTTGATCATGCAATAAAAACCCCTAACCAAAGCTTGAGAACATATGATCATGGATGTTGTCATAAAAAAATATGGGTTGTTGATTTCCAATTTAAACAATAAGACACTTTGGAGCAGTAACTTCTTCTTCAACAAAATGATCATGTGATAATTTCATAATAGGATTTAAAATGTTCCCATTATCGTCAGCTGAAGGTATTCTATAATACATGTATGTACAACCATCCTCTACAAAATAATCAAGATGATTTGAATAATGAAAACAAGAATAATATATATCCCTATCAATATAAAAATATGAAAATAATGTAGAATACTATCCCAAATATGATTTATGCTTATATCCTTCCTCATGTTCCTATGCATGCAAATATTAAACATAAACATGATCTTGAAGTCTATCACAAGCCCGAAAGTTTTCCTCAATTTCTTCAACATCCACAAACAATTGTTCTAATGATGAGGCTCTCCTTTCTCTCAGAAAAAGGAAAATATTAGGGTGTTGAGATGCTATATAGTAAACCATGGCAACTAATTTAGAAGGTCGGATATCCAAAGGCATACTGCAATAAAACCTTTGAACCCTCCTGTTGAATGTAGCAAGAACTTCATCCTCCCCTCTTCTCAAGGAGTTAAACTTAGTTAAGTACTGATCGAAGGATTCACTTTCACCCCAGCATCTAAAAAATGCACCATGAAAATGAGTCCACGAACAAATGGAACAAGCTTCCATATTTCTAAACCAAAAAGCGACATCTCGAAAAAAATATTTGAAAAATATTCTCATAACTACATCCCCATGTATAATTTCAAAATTATCAATGAACTTTTCAAAAGATGTTAGGTGTTTCTCAACTGCAACATGGTATTATCCATTGAACATAGGGATATAATCAATAAAATTGGGAGGATAATCATGAAGGATAAGTGACAACCTCAAAGGTTTAAAAAATTCCCTTCTTGTTCTGGACTAAACTTTGGTGGGATGAATACAAGGTTCAACAAGTTGATTGCAAGTTCTATCACCAACTCTTGTTCACCATCAAGTGTTAATCATAAGCTTTGTCATTCTCATGGAGAATATTTTCTTCATTTATGTCCCCGACAATGGCGCCAAAAATGTTAGCACTAGAATTTACCCTTGGAATACTATAAGGATAAGCCCAATACCCATTAAAATCTGAATAATTAAATCAAGTTTGGTAGGTGGATAAACTACACTGATCGAGAAAGGAAAAGGAAACAAACTTACTGCATTTCAGTGAACTACAACATTAGGCATGGAGTCATAACCTCTCTTGATATTGAAGGTAATAAAGATGAGCTATCAGATAAGGATCTTATATGCTGATGGGTAGAGGAATAGAGATTAAGACAAAAAGAAGAATGTATATAAAAAAATATCATCTCTGCATAATGGACTAAAATGTACTTGAACAAAACAATGATTAACAGGAAATTTGCAGCATATCCTCTGATTCTCAGAGATCCATTAAGCAAAGGAAACATTTTATCTTCAAAATCTGCACTATATTCAAGCAAGAAGATGACAAAATAAATGGAGAACAAAGAAATCACATGCTGATAAAAAGAACTTTCATGAAACTTCCATGGTAGAAAATATTCACATCACATGCCCTTAGGCTTACAAATAAGAAGGTAAATTTCTCCTCAATCTCTCTCGAGCCTCTAGACTGAGCCCCTCTAACCTTTAAAATCTTCCAAAATATAGTCATTTCCTTATCCCCTAATCCTAGGAGTTCGATATCTTCAGTTTTCTAATAATAGCAAAGAGTTACAACAAACTCAAACCATCTCCTAGATTTTAGGGTTTAGTTCCTTGACTAATTAAATGTATGCAGATCATATCTCAACTACATGATTCGATGGTGAAACACATGTCCCTCTCATCCACCTGGTGGTTTAAAATGATCCATCCCAACTGGAAATCGAATAGGCACTGATTTTCGTTGACTGTGGAGTTTTGTAGCGTACCTGGTAGATATTCGTAGCAAAATCTCAGCTTCAGAACTTTTGCAACAAATCCCATATTTTAGTTATTTGGTGATTCTTTATGCATATCCTGTGTCATAATCGATATATCCTATGTAAATGGAACATGCATCTTCTGAAATTTCTTTACCTGGGAGGATTGGCACTGGTATGGCACTTGAAATATTGAGCTTTTGATATTTCAATGCTCAACACTTGGATGTTATTCCTCCGTCAATATTTTTCCAGTCTTCATTCATTGGAACCTACCCATCATTCCATATCGGACTACAAATTTGCACCATGACCATTTTACCAACCCATTTTAGATGTTGATACAAAAATTGTTCAATTGCTAGAAGTTTCAAGCTTATGCCCTTTGAAAATATCCATATCATCAACCCTAAACAACACAATATTGCCCTCATATTTTTCCCTCAACTAACTAATTCACCACTATGTATTATCAAGCTTCAAGACACCCACATTATTAATGATCCAACAACTAGTGAAATAGTTGAAATCAGCTACGTGAATAAGAATATGGCAGTGATTTTGAGCGTAGAAACCCTGATCAACCTCTGTAATAAGGTCACTAACCTCCTGGTGCTATGCAGTTGCCTATAAAATTTATATGCAAATGGATATTCCATCAATAGTTGCACCCTTTTGTGTTAAAAACTTTGACAGTAGCAGAATCAATATGATGTATTGTCTTTTTGATTGGTGGTTGCAGGTAAAAAGAGAGTGAAATTATGGACCAAGAAAGAATTTAATCTTTGTTTAAAATATGAGCAAGACACAATGAATAAGGGGGTCGATTTCATCCTCTACGCTTAATTCTTGGCATGAAAAAAAACCCTTGATTAACGTTTAAGTTTTGGGTGTGATATTTTGACACCATTGAGGTTCTTCAAGTACCTAGCTATTCATTGAACAACTGGAATCATAAAAATTAGAACGAGCACACTTAGCATTTTGTTTTTCTAGGGTTTGACACATACGCAAAGGGATTTAAACATTTGATTTGGGGCCTTTTTTTATTTGTTGTATTGAATATAAATCCCACATGTGGCAAGGGAATTGATTATATAATTCTTTATATGCGCCTATGAAGTCCACATTATTCGACATGTAGTGCATAATAATAGTGCTGAAGTCCACATTATTCGACATGTAGTGCATAATAATAGTGCTTTGCAGATCCTCCTAAAATTTCAATTGGCAAGTGCCGTGATATAGCGTGGTATGTACGATGAGGTTCCAAGTTCAACTGGACTAATTCGCAGTTCATGGCATATACGAGGCACTGGAGGTTATAGAAGCATTTTAATCGCACTCTGCAGTGGTCATGAAAATGAGATCGCCTGGGCCATTTATCTCCGGCCAAAGATAAAAAAACCTAAAAAATAGTAGCTTCAGTCCCTTGGTTGGCTTGGTGTTGGACTTGTGATCTTGGAGTGTGGCCAATAGCTAGTGGACTTAGGATATGTTGGCATATAACATAATATTAGGCCTCAATACTTCTAAAATTTTACAAAATCTTATAATTTATAATAACCCTGTAAGAGACCCGAAGACCTAAAGTAGACCATAAAACAATTTTGTTTTCCAAACCTGATAAATTTTTTCCCAATATTTCCATATTTTTTTCGTTGATAAAATGGCCATTAACAACTAGCTTCATGTTGGAAATTTTGGAATTTGTCTTCTTGTAAGAACAACTGAAACTATAGGAGTTACAAAATGATCTAGTTCACTGGCACTGCAATACTAATGTTGCAAAAGTTCGATAATGTTGCAAAATGACCAAATTTGAAAATGAAATTTATGTGCTAATAACCTGCATTACCTAGGAAGCTTTGAAATCCCTTTTGATTTGTTGGAGATAACATGTTGAAAATAACATCTATTTTAGTTGGATCTACCTTTATTCATGCAACAAACACATGGTCACCTAATATGATTCCTCCAGTCATTATCATAAACCATTTCTAATTTTCTTAATGCAAGATTTGTCTCTCTACATCTTTTTATAACTTTTTCAAGGTTAGTCAAAGCTTCATCAAAAGTATCACCTACCACAGTAAATTCATCCATATATATTTCCATAGAATCATGTAAAAAATAAGAAAAAATGCCAATTATCTCTCGCTGAAATGTGGCTAGAGCATTGCATAAACCAAAGTGAAATACCTTGTAGGCGTATGTCCTCCAAGGACATGTAAATGTTTCCTTTTCCCGGTCTTCTGGAGAAATGTGGATATGGTTGTATATACTGAATCTGTCCATACAAGAAAATATTTTCTTTCAGGATAGTGTGTCTAGAACTTGGTCAATAAAAGGTTGGGGGAAATGATGTTTTAGGGTAGCCTTGTTTGATTCCCTATAATCTATGCATACCCACCATTTCCAGTTATTTTTAGTAACGATCACTAATGGAGACACCCACTTATTGTCCGATATGGAATAAATGAAACTAAAAATCAAAATTTTATGCAGTGCGACTTTCACTATCTCCCTCAAGATTGGATTCATTCTTCTTTGTGGTTTTCTGATAGGAGTGGCATATTTTTTAATATAGATGGTGTGGATGCATGTGTCTGGGTGAATTCCTTTCATATTGGTATATTTTCATGCAAAGGTGTCTGAAAAGTTTCTTAAAATCTGGATTACTCGCCCTTCCTGTATACTTTCTAAACAAGAATTTATGTTTAATTTTTTCTCAGGGGAAATTTCAATAGTCTTATAATCAGATTTAGAGATTGAGTGTACATGAAATATTGATGAAAATGTAGAGAATAGTTCCTCTTTAGTGAAATTATCCTGATTTTTTTTTTCAAGAAGACAATCAATAGAAGTTTGAATGTGAGATGATGACTACCCCCAAAACTATTGTGGGTGATCTAGATTAATGATGCAAGGATTAATCAAATTCTTGTCAGTATTATTCTTAAGGCTCATGGCTTGTGCAGTAGTAAGAATAGGTTGAAAAACTTTGTCATTTTTTTCTTCATCAAGCCATTATGTACATTTTATCTCAACTATTGGTCTAGTAGGGGGGCATAGGGTAATTTGTTTGGTCTTAATTCCATGTGTAATTGTCATATTTTTGGACCTACAACTGATGAACGCATCAAATATGGCCAACCACAGTCTCCCAAGGATAAAAGGGTTCCCACCCCGATTGGTTTTGGGTTGTATGACATAGATATGTATTGGGTACTCCCATGAGTCCAACGACACAATCACATCTTCTAAAATACCCTCTGGCTTAAGTTTAGATCGATCATCTAGCTCAAACACAATGGGTGTAGGTGAAGTATTAATTGATTTAGTGTTTATAATGTCATCATGTTTATGGATGAACCCAAGTCAATTAAGGTGTTTTCAATGGGAGTCTTATTAATAAAGAATGTGACTAGAGGGTTCCCAGTGTCCACATATTTTTCTACAGTGGTTTCAATGGACATGAGGCTTGACAATTTCCCTACAACTTGGACGGTTTGGGGGTCCTTTTTTCGTCTATCATGCTTATTAATGCATAATTCCCTGACTATTTTATTGTATATTGGAATTTCCTTTATTTCTTGTAGAAAAGGTATAATAATACAAAGGTTCTTCAGTTCTGACATCAAGTTGAACTTCGAAGGCATGATTTATTTTTCCATATGTAGCCTCTCTGGAAAAGGAGGCTAATCAGAATGTAATAATTGCTCCTTATGAGAAATGGTTTGTGGGGCTGTCTGAACTTGAGATTGTTTTTGAGATTTAGATGGTAATGGAGTTTGGAAAATTTTAGATTGGATATGAGTCTCTTCTTTTTCATTTTCTTGGACAACCACTGAGGGTTTTGGGTTAATAAATTTTCCATAACTTAGGTGAATTTTCTGCAGTGATGCATGTGTGATAGAATACATGGGAAATATTTGTATATCAGCTCCATACATGGCTTGAACTTTCTTATTATTGTTAGGATTTGGGATAGAATGGACAAGGATTTGGGTTGGACGTGGAGGGTTTTGAGGAGCTCATAATGAAAGTTGTTGTAGGTAGTTGATGTGTTGTTGAGGAGCTTGTGAGGGGTACGTATATGGTGGTGGTGTAGGATAGGGAAAATTATTTGTGCCATCATAATATGGACCACGACAACCTTACTACCAATTCTTTTGTGGACCAGGCTAAGGTGTCCAATGCCTCCATGGCATAGGAATATTCCACATTTGGTTATGAGAATAAGGAAATTGAGATGTAGATTTTTGAACCATACATGAAGGTCATTGTCATGGTTTTTTTGGTGCCATCACATGCTATTATAAGCCATTTTGTCACCCTTTTCTAAGTGTCTAAAATTGTCATAATTCACTTTGCTAAGTTTCATAAAGTGTCGCACTTCACTCTGCTTGGTGACATTAGTATCACAAATGCCATGGTCAATTCCACTAAGTGTCATATATTATTTTTCACACTTTCCTAAGTGTTTCCATCTCAACACCATGCATTAATGATCCATTACATCCCCTTGATCATCAAGAATAAGAAGACACCTTTAAACCCTGACAATTTGTCCTTTTCACTTAGTCTTGGCTCCATTTGACCATGGTCGCTCCCATTTTCATTATGGGGGAGAAACCATCCCCTTGAGACAGTGTTAGGGGGGTGACTAGGTCACTCTATCTACCCTTATAGGGGAGTGACCATGCATATTTAGTCAAATCCCATGAAACTAGGGGCATCTTTCGAGGACTTTTTGGATTGTTCCACGTTTGTTTTATTTTTTTCATGAAGACATGATTCAAGTCTCCTTATATCCTATCTTGGGAGAAAGAATAACCATGAAGATAAATCAAATCCTAACCTAATCCACCTTATCCTCAACGATATTCCTAATTTACCCTAGTGGTTAACCCTTTTTGCATCTATATAACTAGGTCATTTCAGAGTGAGGGGGGATGGAAAAGAATCATACTAAAATTATGATATTGTCGAGGAGTGACACAATTTTGTTTATGTGAAGAAGTTGAGTTTGATTCGTGTTCAAGGGATGAAGAAGGAAGCTTGGGGGATTACAACATCATCAGTGTTAAGCCCTAAATAGTGGCACATGACCCCTTAATTGGGGCATATTACATTAGTAATGTTATTTTATTTATGTCAGCTTGGGTCCATTATTTGTAATTGTACCTCCTAGTCTCTTATATATACCAAGGAGACATTTTCATTTGGAATCATCTTATATTTAGACATTTATGTGGTGTATAAGGAGGTTTCCCCTCGAAGAGGCTTATTATCTGAATTTCTCTCTTTTTCAAGGTGATGAGTACTTATCCTAAGGTTTTTCTATGCTATATTGATATTTGGTTCTTAACATATGGTATCAGAGCTCAAGGTCTTAGGGTTCCACTGCTACAGCTGAGACACCTTGGAATTTTCGCTATAATTTTTTTTGTACGATATTTCAGAAGGAACCCTTTGGAGGATATTTAACATATGGATCAAGGTATGTTGGGTTCAAATTTCATCTCTAGAGGCATTACAATTTTGCAGATACAGCCTGTGTAAGATAAGGTTCTAGAATCATCCTGAATTGATTCATCGCGGAATTTTATCTATAAAATATTTTCTGTACCATTTCAGACTATGAAATTTGCAATATATTCACATAAATTATTAAAGTATCCGTGATAAAAAAATTCAGCTTCTGGGTCATCTAACATTTTTAGATATACCCTGTGGAAGATAGGGTATATGACTAGTCGTATTGACTAGTCCCAAGTAGGTGTTCCGGGTAAAACAATCATAAATTATTCCTAGATTATCCAAATTGAGTGAGACAAGTTGCATTGGATAGTGGACAATATTTAGTATTTCTAGTACAATTTTCAAAATTGTATATCAATTATTTTGTGCGGGGCACACTATACAAGTAAGATCTCCTAGAAAGGCCAAAAATAAGAAAGTTGTGGGGAAGTTACCATAAATTCCATTTGGCACATACAATTTTGATTAGACCTGTGGCACTGCAAAGAAGAAATACCAGAGAACTACAAAAAATAGATTTCCATACCCAAAAGGTCCGAAAGTTTGGAGATACAACAAAAGAAATATTGTCTAGCAGAACCACCTCAAAATTGAGGTTTAAAAGTGATACTTGGCCAACATGCCACCAAAAAAGGAAAATTCTACACCAAATAAGCCTCCAGACAAACCTACTTGGATTCTTGATGAAGGTGAAGAAATGTGTAGGGACAAATTATTTACAAAATAAGACATTGACAAAAGATGAACTATAAGGGATGATGGATGGTTTAAAAAGGGAGATCATGGAAGGATTGAAAATTTTCCTAATAGAGAGGACACCTGAAAGTGAAAATGTATCCCATGAAATTCATGATGAGGACACAAGGAAGATGAATCAAGAATGGAGAAACTCCAACTTTGTATTGAATATTAGCCACGTTCATAAGATTGATATGAGGAAGTTTGATGGCAAGGACCCAATCACATGGATACTTTAGATGGAGAAATTCTTTGATATACATGATGTGCCACATACACAAAAGGTATGAATTGCTTCTTTATATTTAGAACCTAATCAATTTGTGTGGTATTGATGGATTTGTTCTCACAAATCACTCATCACTTAGACAATTTTCGTGGAAGAAATGATAGCACACTATGAGTATACAAGGATCAATACCTTCTTTAGCTAATTGATAAATCTCAAGCAAAAGGGTTCAGTTACAGAGCACATTGATAACTTCCAAAGATTGAATATAAAGGTAATAGATATTCCAGATGATCACTTGATTGATTTATTCATAGGAACTTTAAGGGATAACATTCAACATGAGGTTCTCCTTTGGGAACCCAAATCATTAGAGAATTCATATAGGGTGGCAAGAAATTTTGAAAGTAAAAATATGGATATGGCTACTAGAAGGATCACTCCTAACATCTATCAAAAGAATAATTATCCTTCTTCTAAAACACTTCAACCTACAAGGTTGACACCTCAACAATTGGAGGGAAGAAAAGAAAAAGGTTTATGCTTTAATATTTGTGATAGCAAGTACAGTAAGGGACATAAGTGTGGTGAGAAGAAAGTTGTCTACATAGATTGTTAAGAGGAAGAAGAAGAAGAAGAAGAACAAGAACCATCTCAAGATGAAAACGTAGAAGTGATTTATTATGAAGAGTTGATTCCCACAATATCATGTAATGCATTGGCTGGAATTAGCACTCCTCAAACCCTCAAGATCAAAGGATTTATCAAAAAGAAAAAGGTAATAATCCTAATTGATTCTGGTAGTACTCATAATTTCATTCACTATAAATTAGCCAAAGCTCTCAATTTCTCTGTATATCCAGCACCTAAGTTTCAAGTAATGATTATAGATGGAGGAACTATCAATTGCTCAAGAAAATGTAATAAGATCAATCTTACTATGGACAACCTGACCATGGCACAAAATCACATGAAACAACAAGTAGATCAACATTGTAGTGAAAGAAGTTTTGAAGTAGGGGATTGGGTGTTTTTAAGACTACAACTATACAAACATATTTCCCTCAATAAAACCAAGAAGGATAATAAATTATCACCAAAGTACTATGGCCCTTATAAGGTGTTGCAAAATATTGGTACTATGGCATACAAATTGGAGTTTCCCGCATCTTCACGAGTACACCTAATTTTCCATGTTTCATGCTTAAAGAGGGTTATAGGTGACAAGATCCCAGTTCAAACTATATTTCCAGAACTTGAAGAGGAAGGAAAAATCATATTGGAGTCTGAAGCCATCACTGACACAAGAATTCTCTAGATGAGGAATAGATCCATTTCAGAGTATCTCATTAAATGGAGGAAACTATAGGTTGAAGATTCCACTTGGGAAGATGAGTCTTTTATACAGAAGAATCCAAAGTTACTCAAGTGCTGCAGATAACAATTGTCTCAAGGGAACGGGCATTTTAATCCCTAAATAGTGGCACATTACCCCTTAATTGGGGAATATTACATTCGTAATGTTATTTTATTTATGTCGGCTTGGGTCCATTAGTTATAATTGTACCTCCTAGTCTCCTATATATACCAAGGAAACATTTTCATTTGGAATCATATTGTATTTAGACATTTATGTGGTGCATAAGGAGGTTTCCCCCTAGAAGAGGCTTATTATCTGAATTTCTCTCCTTTCCAAGGCATTGAGTACTTATTCTAAGGTTTGTCTATGCTATATTGATATTTGGTTCTTAACAATCAAGTTGTAAACTTTTTTTTTTCATTGAATATAATAACTTGGCCTATTTATCGTATACTTTCTTGTCCATTTCTTGTCTGTTTAATTTCTTGGTGTAAGTTATCCATAGGTAGGGTTTCCATTACCTAATCACATATTGTAGTAGGAGAAGGTTTCTCTATTCTAGAAGGTTTGACTTCGTGAGGGAGCTGCTTGGATTGGAGCTCAACCATTGGAGTGACAAGGAAAAATGTCATAAATCAGGTGCAAATACCTCTTATCCTTGTATCTCAACCCTCCCAAAAGAAAATATAATGGTTTTTTAGGAGGATGTTAGTGTCCATTTATTATAGGTTGTCTCACTTGTAGGAAACTCAAGTGAGGAGAACTCAACCTGTCTGGAGGGTAATAATTCTCACCATTGTAAATTGGTGAATCCACTAGGGAGAACCATGTAGTTCTTCTTAGGTTTATATCCCTTTGAATCCTTTGAATTTTTCTACACTTTTCTTGTTTTTATTTGACACCCTTATGCTCATCAAAGCCCTAATTGTTTCTAAGAAAGTTTGGCAAATTTGAGCCTACAAGACTTATGCAAAATGACCATTACCCCTTTGTAACCCCCTGTATAAATACCAAATAGTGAACTGGTCACCCTTTTCTAGGACATTTAGGAGAATCCATCACCCCTGGACTCCCTGTCTACCTTTCAAACATAGCGACCTCCTGTAGCAGACTAGTTTCTGAGCCTTGTTTTCTATTTTTTCTTAGATTTTGTTCAATTTATCGGTGACTGTTTGAGGTTTTTTTTTTAGTCTTTGTGATCAGATATAGATGGTTGGATGAGCTTGATCATATATTTAAATAATAGGTTTCGGTTTTTTTCTTTCTCATCCTCTTTTCATCTTTCTTGTGTGTTTGATCTTTCCTAGTCTTATATCCCAGAAACTCCTAGTTTGTTTCTGACCATGATTGACTGAGAACTTGACATTATCACTCATTTTCATTTCCTTATTTTGATTTTTAATTGGTTGGTTGGTTGTGATCCCTTTAGTATTCATTGAAACATCTCTCTTTTCTGGATGATTATTACTCTCTCGTCTACCACAACCCCATTTTTTTTGTTCATGTTTTCAGGACTTTTCATGAGTTTTTATCTTCATTCTCCTTTGCATTTTTAGTCCTTGATTGAACTTATCTTACACTTTTTTTCTTTTAGTTCTCATATTTTTTAGTGCACTTTGTTTGATTTATTTTTTTCCTCATCTTTCTCTATGTCTAACATAGATCTCTTTCATTTCTCTTGAAAGTTAAGAAGAAAACAAGTTTGCATGCACAATCAAACGAAGAGATGTTTTTGCAATCTTTAGGAATTGGTTTTGATATATATTTGGAAAAAAAAAAAATTGTGCATGCATTTTATTTTTTGGAAATAATGTCTTGGTATTTTGGCATCATATTGATCCCTGGAATTGAAAGTTGCATAGTTTTGAGTTCTTGCTTGTGTTAAAAAAAATAGAACTCTTCTCCTTCCCATACATAGAATTCATTCAAAAGAACGAATTGCATATCATTCTTTTGTATTATATTGGAGTCAAGTCTCTCTCACATCATCAGTCATCTCCGTGAACCCTTTGAGTAAAAATCCATTAAAATCAATCGCGCACTAATAAAATCAACTAGAACATTTTTTGGTTTTAGCACACCAACAATATCACATGATTCGGGTCTTTGGACTAAGTAAAGTGAGTAAATCATCCAAGAATACTAAACAGACTGTAGAACACTAATGAGTGTATAAATCCAACTTTCATATAAGCATAGTCAGGAACCCCCTCTCACACAGGGGATAAACATGAGGTCTCATGCGGAAGAGAAATGAAGATTACCCCTCCAAATATTAATCAATCATAGCGGAACAAATTTATATTGAGGTATTTTCTTGAGAAACCACTGGTTTCATTTGGTCTCAATGATTTGTGAATATCAAATCCATTCAAGGTCTTCAAGAGTCTTATCGTTCCATTTGTCTTCATTTCTTTTGAATGGATTCAGACTTTGATTTCCTGCACATACGTTCGGTCTCGACTGTCGGTTGTATGTTCCCAGAGGGTGACTGTGATTTGGTAACATTAGTGCCCTTTCCTAGGTATCTAGAGAGGTGATTATGGGGGGATTCCCATGGTACCTTGGGTAGACGTCGTATCACACTCTTCGTACCCTTAGAGGGTGATCTTGTGAAAGTGAGGGTTGATTGCACCAATAAGGGATGTTACATGGAGTTCAGGGTAACTGCTTCTCATTTCTTCGTTGATGGATTGACATCCCTGATGGAATATCTAGCAATATTGAAGGGGGGGGGGGTGAATCAGTATTGCCTACTTTTTCTTCTTAACTCCAAAAATATTAAGCACACACATTAATTATTCAATTAAGACATATATGATGAACAAGAAACCTATATGAACATAGGATTTTATCATGGAACCCAACAGGGAAAACCACCAACTCTTTTCTCATTAATAAATTGTTCTTTTACAAAATTGTTTCCAAGCTACAACTTTATGGAGAGACTATCACCAAGTTTCTTCAGCTACAACTTTATGGAGAGACTATCACCAAGTTTCTTCAGCTACAACTGAAGGGATTCTTCCACACCCCATTTACCATCTACAACTGGAAGGAGGATACGGCCCCCTAATTTATCATATACCACTAAAAGGATGCTTCGACACCCTATTTACCAACTACAACTGGAACGAGGCTTTGACCCCCTTTTTAGTCACTACAATTGACAAGGAAGAACCTACTCCCCTTGTTTACCAGCACAAACTCGTATGAGGCTTCGACCCCCTATTTAGTCATCTACAACTGACAAGGAAGAACCTACTCCCCTTGCAGGCTAGTCGTCTGGCCCGATGGAAGAATACTCCCTGCGGTCCAACCCTGCACCCTAGCACCACCCAAAACATCCTTAATTTCCGCGATGCAATTCAATCTCTTATGATTTTGATTGAATTTGATTCATGTAGCCATTAACGTCCTATCAGATTTGAGTTTTTGAACTTCGACCTGTTTTCCCTTGCTCCAACCTTCTACTCAACATGCGAGGGTTATAGCATAACCTGCGTTTCTTGTTTTTTCAAGGTTTTCATAAACACACATAGATACTTTCAATTATTCAAGTCTTCTTAGAATCATTGACCATTGTACTTTATACTTATATGTTACAACCTCTGCTTGTATGGTCTTCTAGTTATCTGTAGTGAAAATTCATCTCTTTCTCTACGGATTATATGTCATTTTAATCTTCAATGAATCTATAGTCCAATAAAAGGGTGTTCTATATCAATTCTTGGGATTGCATAATTGTTCTCCTAAATTCTTTGTTCTTGATCTTCTATTAGACGTGTTAGCGGACCATTAGAACCAACAATTATTCTTCTTGAACTCTTCTTTTGTTTTCATCTTCTTATCTGGACTGCAGAGACACATTTCTTCTCACCACTCTATCTCGTTTATATAATCTACAAGTTGGTTTGAGATATAGCATCGTTTCTTTTAAATGCGGACCATCCACCTCTTCATTTAGCAACCATAATATTTTTATTATTCAAACCTTACCATGAAGGATTTTCATAAATTGATCTTAGATATGGATCAATTTCATCTTTTAACTTGAACCCAAATCTCTGCAATTCACTTTGTGTAGAAGCGGAAGGTTACCGGAGGCGCTTCCTTTGAACCATTTTCACATGAACAACAATGCAAAACTGCGAGCTTATCAACTTTATCTATGTATTATATTTTATACTGGTATCTTATTGGAGTATGACCATCTGACGGGCACTAGGACAAACGAGCTCTTGATTTCTTTATTAGAATCAATGGTCACATTTTAATCTCACGATGAGATGGCCAGCTGATTAACGCCGGGACTTCAACTATTCTTGCCCACTATCACTTCAGCGTACTTTATCAATGATGGGGAACACTCCGAAGTGTTCTTTAGATCGAAAGAATCAATATTAATCACTTTGGGACCCGACGCCGTCGCCGAGTCGGTAACCGGGACTTTGTCCTTCGATTTCCTCCAGCCGGACCGGGACTTTCCTTACGCCCGACGCCAGACTTCAGGAATTTGGTCATTTGTTGGTGGTGAAACTCCTGAAGTAAAACTCTCGTAGTGATGTAACTCTTGCATTACTCTATGACGTGTCATGAGCCGAGCAATTGTCACGTGTCATTCTGATTTGTGATTTACACGTACCAGAAATGTCAATTTCATCTTGACCTTGTCATTATCTGCCCTATGCCGCGTGTCCTTCTGGGGCGGTGGTCCTCGACATGATCTCGATGTGCTTTATGTTATCTCTCAATCTGCGGTCGAATGGTATCCAAGTAATATCTCATATCAATTTGAGGTGACTTGAGAATTTCATCGCCGGACTTCAATTAATTTGATCTCTCCACTTCCCAATTCTTCCGAAGTGAGATTCCCCGAAGTGTAACCTCCGCACAACTTGTGACCTGAAATGATTTTTTTTTGGTTATCATGATCTTAGATCCATGACTTCGATCTATCTGCGATGCTACTTTACCAGTAGCATCACGAGGCTTCGTATTCATCATCTCTTCTCTGCGCCGATGTTCATTTCTAACCCTCGGTGTTTTAATATATGCATCTTGTCATGTGCATATATTTATTTGACATGACCTCATATTGACATCTTGCTTGAAATCAATGACCAACAATTAATCATTAATGACGCATGTCCAACAATTTCCCAGGTTTGTCATTGATGGAAACACGCAATTTCATTACACAATATCCCCTATGATGATACTTCTCTCGCTGATACTCTCCTTTGACATCAATGGAAAATGGACATCTTATGATGTATGTCTATTTATATGCTTTCTGAGGATCAATATCGGCGAACTTTGCTAACTCCCGCAATCATGCTCTGGTGTCATAATTGAATGACTCCCCTTCTCGGTGCTCTCTTTGCCTACATTTGTTCTCCCCTTTGTTCTAAAGGGTGGCTCTTCTGACAAGTTCTCTCTCTTATTTATCTATAGGGATGTCGTAATATATCATTTTTTACATCATAATTTGTTATTGTGGATACTTCTGCCCTACTGGAACAATGCACAATTGTAGCTCATATTATTCAAATAACCCTTGGATGCGTCCATTGGAATGTCAATTGATACCAATTGATGGAATGTCCAATTCATTCTCATTGATTTCTATCCATATTTATCCATCTCTATCCATGATACTTTTTTACTGTACATTTCTCTAAATTTGTCTGAGAAGGTTTAAACTATGCTTCCCACATGAATGCAATTCTTTTTGCAAAAAATGACTTCACTCATGTTCACTTGTTAAGTATTTTCTATCCACATCTATGAATGTCATGGTTTGTTGAACTTTGTTCTTTGATCTTCAATACCAAATTCGTTTTTCTTCCATGTTTCCTTTACTCTTCTTTTTGTATTGTATGAAACATTTCTCATTAATTGTCTTCTTGAGTTCCAACAATTGCTTATGGGCTTTGTGTGCTTATCCACTATTGTAGCATCTCATAGTGTAAAATTGTGTAACAATATGTCCAACAAGATTGAAGTTCCAACATCTTATATTGGTGTTGAACCTACCAACTTGTTTTTCTTCCATGATACCTACAATCCAAGGTTTGAGTTGTATGAGTAGCTTTTGGATGTCTTCCTTGATCCGATCTTCTAGACATTGTAGTGTTGCTTTCATTCTTTGAACATGATGATATACTTGCATCAAATAATTTTGTTTCATTTAGCATAGTCCTTGCAGCTTCCTGGATTGTTCTATTCCTTCTCTCAACAATCCCATTTTCACGAATTATTACGGCAGCAAAAGAATTGTTTTTTTTTTTTTTTTTTTTTTTTTTTTTTTTTTTTTTTTTATTTTTGTAATGTAAGAATTTTTTCTTTTTCACCTGTCATGTGTTTTGAGGATCCACTGTCAACATACCATAGGTCTTCTTTATCTTGGGCTTTCAAAGCAATAAGACATTCCTCTTTTGATGTTTTCTTCCAAATCTTTTTTCTCTAATGAACTTTGGTTTTTATAAGACTTCCATTAATCTGCAAATAATGGATTTATGTATGACATATGAAGCGATGGGTTCCCTTCTTGTAGATGTGCAAAGGAGTTATAGTTTTTTGCTTTTAACTTGATTTATTGTTTGGTTATCTTTGAGGTTATAATTCTTAACCCTTAAGTTTTTCCTTCCATATGCTCTACAATTCATATATTTATGTCCTAGTTGTACATGAATAACAATAGCCTGAACATCTGTGAAGAGATATTATGAAATGAATTTATTTGCCAACTCCTTTTTGTTAGTATTGAAAGTAGGGGGAATAGTAATTTCTTTCTTCACATACCCAAACCCATTATTGTTGTTAGGATCTTTCATTTCACTTGAATTGCATGTGTTTTATTGTTTTTTCAACCCGTGTCTCTTGGTTCTGTAGTGAACATCCTTGTGACCATAATATAAACAATAGCCATAGGATGCACTTTTGTATTAGGCATTCCTCTTTTGATGTTTTTTCTTTCCAAATCTTCTTTTTCTCTCTAATGAACTTTGGTTTTTTTAAGACTTGCATTAATCTGCAATTATTGGCTTTATGTCCATAACTATGACATATGAAGCATTCTAGGTTCCTTTCTTATAGAGGTGAAAAGGAGTTATAATTTTTGCTTTTAACTTGATTTATTGTTTGGTTATCTTTGAGGTTATAGTTCTTAACCCTTAAGTTTTTCCTTCCATATGCTCTACAATTCATATATTTATGTCCATAGTTATTACATGAATAACAATAACCCCTGAACATCTGTGAAGATATTCTGAAAATGAATTTATTTGTCAACTCCTTTTTGTTAGTATTGAAAGTAGGGGAATAGTAATTTCTTTCTTCACATACCCAAACCCATTATTGTTGTTAGGATCTTTCATTTCACTTGAATTGCATGTGTTTTATTGTTTTTTCAACCTGTGTCTCTTGGTTCTGTAGTCAGCAGCCTTGTGATCATAATAAAAACAATAGCCATAGGATGCACTCTTGTACTTCGGATTTTTTTGATCTTCTTGCTTGTGATTGCTATTTCTTTTGAGGTTACTCTTGTTGGGAGGATGAGAAGGTCTTTGAGCATAGGAGTTTGCATTCTTGTCATCCTTCTTCTGCATAGTTTTTTCTTTGGAGGTATCATCACAACACTTGTCATATTCTACATCAATCTGAGTAATAGGGCTTGATCCTTTAACCATGTGTACGTGGTCATATCCAAGGCCATATTTGTTCGAGGGAAGTGTTTGTAGTCTGAGAATTTTATCAAGGGATTCAGTTCCTTTCTTGAATTTTTCAATAGTCTTCAGTTGATCCTTGAGTCCAACAACTTCTTGTTTTAAAATCTT